>JANSTT010018787.1:0-12961 GCA_026745375.1 Platyura marginata | reverse complement strand
GAAATAATAAACAAGTACTCATACGGGTATATTATAATCGGCGTAGCCAATTTTTTCTTCTTTACTGGTTTTTTTAAATGTTGATCACATTAATAAATAACGAAAATAAAGCCATATCGGCTAGATAAATCAGTCGATATAAATATAGATTCAAAAAAAAAATATTTATTTATTAAAAAAAAAGTAACACAAAAATTATTTAAATTTCAATATTACACATAAATGATAATTATAAAGTATAAATTAAAAAATAATTTCAACTGTAAATTAAAGTTAATTCAGCTTCAAATAAATGTATCACTTTTGAAATTTAACAAAACTAACTAGAAATACGCTCCTTTAGCAATTCAATTATTTGCGTAATTCGTTCACAAGGATTCTTTCGTTTAGTTAACAAATCCAATGCCATCTTATAATTGTTAACAGAAGCAGCACTAAAACAAAATTAAAATTAAAAAAAAAAATGTAAATTTTAAACATTCATTACATTAATGCAGCTCCATCCAAATTGCCATTCAATTCCAAAAATTCAATCCATTGTTGTGATATTTCATTAAAAATTTTATGATCTGTGTCAACATAGAGTTTTGCCAAAATCCATGCTTCGCGATAATATTTTGATTCACAAAGTGAATTAATGGCTTCGTGTATCTATGTTTTCAGAAATGTTAAGTAATAAAATTAAATGTAAATTTAAAAAATAAAAAATAATACCTCATGACAACACAATAAATATGGAATGGCCAATAATGTACGACCTTTTTCTATATTTTGATTTGCAAATGCACTGCAGCATATTTTCCAGAAACTAATTACGCAATGCAAAGTTTTACAACAATATAAAATTAAATTTAAAAAAATCTCACTCATATGATATCATTGGTGCCATGGAAATATGCTTTTCTGTGAGGCTCTTCGATTTGATATTGGCAATGATTTCATCTTTTAACTCGGAATTTATTTGAGGTAGTAAATATTGAGCAACCGATGTTGTATTCGATTGTTTGTGATTTTTTACTGTGAAGAAAAGAAAATTGTTTTTTACAACTAATTAATTAATTAGTCAAGCGGCATTTAAAATCAATTTCTTCAACTAATCCTAAACTAAATAAAATTTCCCATCCTAACACTTGTAATATTAAGACGCTGTAGATTCCCGTATATTCCAATATTTTTTATCAAGAAAGAAGTTTATAGGTACACCCAGGGCCTTTCAGAGAAAATGCGAGCTCCGGGGCAACTAATATTTTAGAGGCCCTACAAAATTTAAAATAAAATGGTGGTTTTCTTGCCATTTTTTTGAATTATTACATTTAGTTATTTTACAAAAGCTTAACCATTAGCAAATTCACTGATTATTTCAGAATAGCCAAAAATACACACTATCTGGTAATGAATGTTGAGTTTCCCTATTCCATTTAGTCTTTCCTGACATATTGTCGATCGTAGATAGTTTTTAATTCTTTTCAGAACATTAAATGATCTCTCACTCTCACCTTCTGCTACCTTCACAGGCATGGTTAAAAAAAATCGAACCACAATCGCTATATTGGGATATCCCATGTCGATAATTTCTTTAAGTAATTCTGCCGGTTTTGTGCTTAGTTTAAAATTGGATTTGTAAACACGCTTAAACAGCATTAGTTCTTCTACAATTTCGTTATTTATTTCATTTTTATATTTTTCTAGCAGTTATTTTGCCTTTGAAACTATATTCCCTTGATCCATTTCATGAAAATGTTCAAAAAATTCTTTAAAACTTCAAAAAAATTGCAAATTGAAGAAATGATCTATTATTGAATTGATAATTTTGTTAAAAACGATAAATGAAAATATTCTTTAACAGAACGGCGAACAACGGCCAACTACCATTTTTGTTCAAATTGTTAAGTGCTGGAACCAGTAAAAAAAAACCTAATGGTGGAAAGCACAGAAAATACCACTTGTCCTAACTTTTGTCTTATGGTTAGTTTTAAATTTCGTTTCCCTTTGCCTTTCCCTTTGCCTTTCCCTATATTTTTGTACTAACATATTGAGTTACCAAGTTTAGACCCCTAATATTCCAAATCCCGTGGCGCCAACCTCTCTTCCCCCACCCCCTGATAGAACCTCGGTACACCATCCAATTTTATAGATTTCAAACTAAACAATTGAATTAATTAGCTCCAAAGCTAACTGTAGTTATTCTCGGCACGTCAATAATTTTGGTCAAGAAACTGTCTGACCTTTTATGATTTATTTAGGACCGCATTCACTATTACACAGACTTGAAGTTCTAACTATATATGACATCACTTACATTCTTTCCTTAGAAGAGACTTAAGTTCCTCTTTCGTAGAAAAGAACTGCATATGCAAATTGCCTTTTTTTTCTTCTTCTTCATCAGTAGACGGTACGCCAAGTAATAGACTAAAACAATCTAGAACATTTTTGTTGAATTCCTTCGTACTCAAATGTACAATGGTTACATGTTTTGTCTAAAAAAAAAAGAAAGTTTAATTAGCTAATTAAAATTTAATTGAAAATAATACACATACAGGTGCTAACGAACAATCCTGAAGCGCTACACTCAATTCATTATCGATGTTCTCCACATCTTTATTTTGGATTTGTTTTAGTTTTTTCTTTTCATTTACAGTTTGTTTGTGTGCATCATTATTTAATGCCGTAGCGTATTTTATGGTATTAGAGCTTTTTGCTATGTTACATCAATCATTATTGTTAATATTCAGAGAAATAAAAGAAATACTTACACGTAACTGCCATTCTTGACATCTCATTCCCAAATGTTCGAATGTCAAACACATGCAATGTTTCCGATTGGCCAGAAGTGAGAATCAAATTTTCATTTGTTGGTGAAAATATAGCACAATACATTTTCCCAGAATATTGATATATGGCAATGCATTCTAAATTGTCTGTATCCCATACGCGAACTGTACAGTCGAAACTTGTCGAAACTAATCGATTGTCCGAATGATTACTCCATTTAATAGATGTGACACCATTTTTATGTCCCTTTAGCTTTCCAATGGGTACTTGGCAGTCTTGTTAGAATAATATACAAATATTAATTATTAATTTTATGTATGCTATTAAATAGCCCATTGGCTTACTTACCATTATTTGAGTTATTTACATAAAATAAATTAATATCAGTTTCAATAGAACTAATAGCCAATTTGGATGGATTAACGTTACTCCAATTGCATTCGCTTATATATTTGTTGGATATTTTAGTTGCCCATAATTTCTAAAAATACATTTCTTTTGTTAGTAGGTAAAGTGTCTTAAGTTGACATAAAGCAACATTTGTTTTTGTTATAATAACTAATTGTGCATCTTGTGAATAGATTTTTCTGCTAATCGGTTTGTTTCTACGATGACTTTATTTTTCTACATTTCGACTATCTTTTCGAGTAAATGATAAAAATTAAGTGTACACTGTGCCATAGGTGTACAGCCTCCCATATACTGTGTCCGTTTTGCACCAAAAAGAATAGAGATCTTACTACAAAATACTGTCAAAAATTCAACTATATAGTTTCAGCCGTTTAGCCGGAATTGTGATCACGGACGTACTAAAGTTATAATAACCTTTGATTATCAGATAATGGGTATAAAAAAACTGTTAAGTAGTAAAAATTCGAAGAATGCGTTAGTGCGTGTAAAAATGACATTACTGTAAAATGTCCCGAACCACAACCACGTCAATTATAGAATCCGGTAGTAATCTAATAGAAGTAATATCATTGTATTAACAAAAATCCTTATCGTTATCGTTACTACTACTCAGTTGTTTGAATTTAGTTCTAGGAATGGAGTTTGAATGATTTTCAATTATTTCGACTAATTCTCAACGCAGCCCATGAAAACATGATACAAGTTATAGAAAAATAAATAAGATTTAGGAAGAGTTAACCATAGAGCTTCGTTTAAAAAATATTTTAAGTGAAAAAATCAATATTTGAACATTTCAAGACCGCGTTATACGAAACTTCAACCGCGCCGTACAAGGAACGTCCCGGATTTCAAAACCGCATTGTATCAAAAACGCGTCATAGAAGTACCGCGTTATACGAGGGTTTCCTGTAATATCTAAAATGTAACCATATAATATAGATACAAACCTTCATCGTATTTAAAGCATAAATAATAGCAAAACCGTCTTCCGAGCCAAGAGCCAGAAATTCTTTTCCGGCGCATACCGAAGTTATAGATTTATCTTCAGAAATATATTCAGCATCTAAAATTAAAATACTCTCATTTCAATAATATCTAAACAAACGTCACAAAATTGTTTTTTTTTTCATCGCTTCCGGATGGATTTTGTGGGATTAAAATTACTTTATTTAAGCGCACACAATTAACCTAAGTTTAGATGTCTGGGCTAGTGGGGGCCAAAAGACTATTTAGGTTTCAAAATAATTTTATGGGGGGGAAAGTAACAAGTTAGAGGGATTTTGACGATTTTAAGTACCCAAACTAACATTTTATTTTTACAACTCCCAATAAAAAAAAATCAAGTCGATAGCTTTTCATTTGCCTAAGAAAACACTTATACAAAAAATGTGTATTGGGGGTCCGGGAAGTGTTAACAAATTTTAGTCTATTTTATGCATTTCAAAGAAGAAATTTTTTTACATTTTTACTTTTTTCTAAATTCATTTAAGAAATGTTAGAAAATGGCAATTTTATATTATTTTTATACAAAAGGGGAGTTCCTATAAGGGTTAACGACCACTTACGAATTTTGATTCCATTTCCAAGAATAAAAACCCTTTTGCATTTTTACTTTTTTCTAAATTCATATAAGAAATGTGAGAAAATAATTATTTTATAGTAATCTTGTGGGGGAAAGGGTCCTATAAGGGTTAACGGTGGTTTAAAAATGGTAATAAACAAAAACGAAACACTTTCTTTTTGGTTTCGTAGTTTTTTCGAAACATGTTTTTTACAAAAAAAAAATTGTAAGGAAGGGGTCGAAATTTCGTTAAGTTATCGCAATGCATTTCTGAGGTATGGTGATTCCGAACTAGCGATACGTCGGGTAAAATCTTTTCGTCTTAGTATTGCATCAAACGAGAAATAAATGGGCGTGATATCTTGAAAAAAAAAATAACATTTTAAACTAAAATTTCCCTTCATGCATGATTATAGTCGGAAGAAAATACGGTAAAGACCAAAATTATAAGGACTTGTAATGAATAAATAGCTGAAATGGGTTTAATGAGACACCAACATAAAAATATTTGATATGACACACTTACCAGAATATTTTTTCCCATTTTGAGGAAAATAAACCAATTTTCCATTGCCACAAGCAAATAATACGCAATCGTTCTCAATGTAACCCCATGAAATTTGATAAATTGCTTTGCCAGAAAATGGTTTCATAATAGTCGGATCTGATGTTTTATTTGTATCAAAAATCCCAATCTATAAAATAAGAAAAGAACAACAACAACAACAAAAACGAAATCGAAAAATGAATATATAAAATATTTACTCGTCCTTCCTCAGTACCGAATGCCAATAGATTTTCGTTAGTCGGATGCCAAGCCAGACATAGCACTTTACTTTGAATTTTATGATAAAAAGCTTTGAATTCAATATGGTTTGCTTTAAGATTTGTTACGTTAAACACATTTATTCGTAAATTGTTGCCGGATATTGCAATTCTATGCAAATTTTACATTTCGATCACTCATATTTATTAGAAATTAATTTGCAAAATAATTTATACTTATTCAAATCCTGTGGACATTCCCCTAGCGCATTCATTCCAATGGGTAATGTTCCAAATTTGGCTAGAACATCTACTGTGTCAGTTATTTTTGCGCAAATAATTATACGCATTTTTGAAAATACCCATACACATGGTGGTACATCATTGTTCAGACAATTGCCTTTTGATATTGCAAATGGAAATTTCTCTAACAAATCGATTTTTTTCTTATGTGTAGTTAACCTAAATGGGAATAACAATAGAAATAAGAATTAGATATTAAGGGCCGTATGCAAACAGCTCGTAATATAAGCGACCACGAATATATTCGCTTTTTATTTCGATAATTTTCCGTAAAAATCGAAATATTTTCATTTGTGAATAAAATATTAACCAAACACCAAAAAACGCGTATAATTCGTGTTTGCATTTATATTGTGTGTGCTTGTATGCGGACCTAGAGTAATTTAAAATTTACTTATTATTCGCACTCTGTTTGATAGTCCACATTAAGACCTCGCCACATGGTGAATTTGTAATTAGGGTGCTTTCATTTAACCAGCATACAACAGCCTTGAAACCTATAAATTTTAAATTAAAAATTAAATCATTGAAGTTTATTGGTCAATCGCTAATTGGTCTGTGGTGGCCGACCGATGGTCGCTGGTTGATGAAAAATATAAAATACGGGATGAATATATAATAAAAATTACTTGAAAAACTCACTGAAATTGAAGGAAGGGATGACCAATTTATACTTATCTAATAAATCTAGAGTTAAATTCTGAATATATATCTTACTTAATGCTCGTAAATAATTCGTACCTTCAAAAATTATGTTAGTGGCCCGAAATATGAAAAAGATTACCAACCGCTGTTCCGCATGGCTCTACTAACACGGCCTTCTAAACTCTTTAGGTGGTAGAAATTGAATTTTTTCCGTTATCTTAGATTCTTAAAAGAGATAAATTAATAAAAACCCAAAAAATAAATATTAGTGCAGTATGCAGAAGTGACCAGAAAGAGTTTACAAAGTATGGGGTTTGTTTTCTAAAAGATATCGCAAGTTCAAAAAGATCAGCCTTCTTGCTTTCAATTAGCGCTTCTGATCGAAAATGACTAATAGATCTCAATTGAAAAATATCATTGGAACTAACCAGCTGGTGTACACAGTATTGTATTTAATAGGTTTGAAAGGGACTCATCTACTATAATCTATACAGAGTTTATTCTAAATTACCTGTTGCAGCTGATGACTTCAATTCTATTTTATGAATGGCAACACCAGATTTTGTATCCCATATCCATACATGACTTTCATTTGAACCGGACGCAATACAAAGTCTATCATCATGACATTCAATCTCTTCATCAATTGTTTCATCAAAAGTCTCATCGCAATCGGAACTAACAATTGTTTCATCGATAATTTGTGATCCGTCACAAACGGCTGTGTCCGGAGGTGATGTACTATACAATTGATGGTCAGTTTCATCCATATTGTCTACTTTTACTGGACTTGTTGATAGAATTTCATCTTTGAGATTTTGACATGCTTCGACAAAATCAAAATTTTCATTTCCTTGAATATCATACATTCGATTTGTGGCACAATCTTCGTCAATAGCATCACCACCACCACCACCACAAGCCTGGGACAGTGTTCCAAATTCATTCTCCAAATGATCAAATGAATAAATATCAAATATATCGCTGACATCGACAATTTTCTGTGGTTTCCTTCTTTTTACTGTCTTAGCCTTTGATACAGTTTCTGATTTCAATAACATCCAATCCAAAGAGTTTATTTCTGAATCATGACCTCGAAGTTTATACAAAACTGAAAAATCTAAAACAAATTTATGAATGAAATTCTTATTCTCCTTAATAATTTTTCATATTATACCAGTCAAACTGTATATGAGCACCAATCCTTTTACTGTTCCAGCAGCAAAAATATCTTCATCATATGGACAAGCTTTTAGTATGTTTATTGAATTTATCTTCATTATTTTCTTTTCAATATGTGTTGTGTACGTGTTTGATGTTAAACAATACTTAACAAACACTTGATTACACACCGATAAAATTGTTTTACTGGTTACATAGCAAATAACACTTGACAAAGATTTCTCTTCCGTATTTAATTCTACGTGTGCTTTATGACCACAAATAAATTCATTTCTATCCAAGTCATATACTTCAACAATATTTTTATTATTTATTGTGGCAAAGCATCTTGTATTGCTCCAGTCAGGATCACAATCGATGGATTTTATGCTAAAAAAAAAAAATGAAGATTGTGGATGTGGAAAATTGTTGTCCAAAGTGTTAATAGCCAAAATATTACCTTATTTTATTGTAAATAATTTTGACTTCTGGAGCTTCATCTGGTTTAAGTCCAGATATATAGGCAACAGTTGATTGTCCTCCGGCCAAATACAATACACCGTTATTTGGGGTTCCAATACATAGATTTGTCGAACAAGTGGGATATGGCGGAATGTGTAATTTGTCAATAGAGTTCATAGTTGTAGATATTTATCACTAAAACCAATTTTTATTTTATATTTCATAAAATTTGGAGCCGTAATATCCATATAGTCAAGGACTCTGGGTGGCCAAATAAAAAGATGGTTAGACTCCTGTCTAACAACAGGGATGTGCGTAGGAATTCGCTAACTAGGAAACGACAGCCCCGGGAGAGAATAGTATGTATCAAGAATTGTGTGGATTAAGATCTATAGTGGGAGTTTTTGAGAACACTTCAAATGAATCCATTTAATAAGCTACTCAAACAAGAAAAATGGAAAAAAAAATTTCAAAGTGCGTTTTATTTATAAAAGTAACAAATTACAATTTAAATTTATTTTGGACGTCCTCCTTTACTCACAGGAGTTCTAATAACTAATAACACGTACACGTAACACGTAACACGTACCCGATTAAATGTATGATATCCAATATTCACTTTATTTGCTATCTCTTGAGATGAGCAACCGATTTTTAGAAGCGAAATATAGGTATCAACAACAGGGTTTCACTTTAATACAAAAAGAAAATTGCGGAAATTCTCGTACAACGGTTTCACTCTAACCCGATAAGAAAATTGCGTAAATGTATGTATGTATGTTAGTCTCCTACAACACGTAATTATGTTGAAATCTATCTATCCCATATTATAGGAGGAATACCTATAATATGATTCCTTTTATCTTGACTGATATCTCTCATTTTGACCTGTTCTGCTCAAAATCTATCAATCAACTAAAAACTTTTATAGAGATGCAAAAATATTGTGTATTCGTATTGAGATTTCTTAAAAATATTGCGTCATAGGTATATTTATAAGTTTTTAAAAAAGTTTAATGTAAATATTCTAAAAAAACAAGAGCTAAAAAACTGTGCAAATGCTAAGAAAAAAATTATTTAAAAATATGTACTATAGATCGATTTTTTTTTTTTTGCTAAATTAATGTTATACAATTGACATAATATTTGAAATTATTTTATTTCGGAAATATTCAATATCTATTGTATTCTTTATTCTATTCTTTATTTTTATAAAAAATAAGTCGAAATAATGAATATTTCCCAGTTTTTTGAGTCACTGTAGGAGTGTAGGTATATATGCATGTTCTCAACAAACATTAGAACGTTAATTCAAAAAATTTGCTCTTAGCTTTTTGCGCAATATTTAATCAAGAAATGTAACACACTTTCGAGTTTTTTGTAAAAATCCTTTCATTTTTAATATTTTTTTAAGGTTTTAAAGATATGGAACCAATCCCCTATTTTTATATGGACTCCATGCCTTAGTTTTTGGAACGTATCTTCCGTATACAAACAGAATTGGGCATATTGTAATAAACTAAACTAACAAAACAAAATAGTATCAAACTAATTAAAAAATTATCAATACAATGAAAGCGGAAAGTAATTCAGATGGAACTTAATGATATTTTCGATCAGAATTAAACGGGCGGCTTTCCCGCTAAAAATTCTATGAATTTGAACATAACCTTACATAGCTAGATGAAACTATAATAAATTATAGATATCTAGGTAACTATTGTGGAAGAGTAGAATACAAAAGAAAATACCCTTTTTACCAAAAAAATGGATTTTAACTTAATTATATTATACATAATAAAAGTTTCAAATTAATCATACCTTCAGTTTAACGGAATTATCTTTAATTAATCTTTGATTTCAATATGCTGTGATATTCAAAACAATCGTAATTTTTGAACAATTTATTAATTATTTAATGTAGTTTTCTTTTTATCTATAACCACCACGCACCGTTGTAGAACTGTCAATTGTCGGCTGAGCGTAGTTTAGCAAATATATAGAGATATAGAAAACCAGCTGGTAAAAAACAAATAAAAAAACTGCCGGCGAAATAAATAAATAACATAAACCCAACCTTGAAAATGTACTTCATATAATATACTCAAAATCCCTTCAATCTTTATATATATGAATCCCAAGTTGGGCCATATACAAAATATTTGTAGTGAACGGACTCACAATTTTAATGAGAATTCACTGAAAGGATTTGGTGGCGGCCATCAACAATATCAAATCATTTTGGAAGAAAATTGTGACATTGTTTTATTTTTGTTTTCAAATATTTAAAATATAATAAAAATTTAGTTTTTAATTGTTATTTCTTGTGGTTCAGTATATTGCTTTTAGAATGACTCAAGAATATGAAGATGATTACTTTCTGGAAGAAGATAAAATGTATGTTTATTTAATATTGATTGCTTACTCTTTACATTAATTTATTTGCATGCTACAATTTTCAATATGTTTATTGCTATTTTTTGTAAATGCTTTACTAATATTGTTTTAATTTTTGTGCTGGCCTATATTGACAATTGTTAGGCCAAATAAATTTGGTACCTTTCCAAAGGGCTCTTCAGATCAAGTTTGTTAGAAGGTGGAAGGAATTTTAAAAATTACTACTACTACTACTATTGTTTTACTAATTAAATATTACTTCCTATTTATATCTGTAGATGTTTACATCCCTACACCTAGATTTTTACTACGAAACTATTTTCAATAATTTTTCATCACAATAAAATTGTTAAATATCCATGATAGGGGTTTTTCGAAAACATTTCGACACCCTCAATGGAGGCCTAACTATAATTTTTTGTTTCCATAAGTATTTGAAAACTAATAGATTTTTCTAAAATAATTTGTTGCTCCGCATTTCTAGTGATTTAACGCACTTATTTCTTTAATTGTCAACTAATCTAGGAATTAAATAACTACTGCTTTTCAAAATAAATATGTCTAAAACGTGGGATGAATACATTTTCTCAAAATTTTGAATTCACTTGAGGTTAGGCATAAATGTCTTCTTTACTACAAAACCGATAAGACACCATCCTGTAGGACAATTCTAAATTGTCCATACCTTAAGAAATTTGGAAAAGGGGGAACATAACAATAAGAAGATATTTCCAAGTAGTGGACGGAAGTGAAAGGACTGGCCCAATTTTTCTTTTATTTAATTTATTCTATTCCATTTTTGTATTAATTTTATTTTTTAGTTTGCAAAATATTTTCTTTTCTTTGGCTTTGTTTGTAATTTTAACAAGGATTAATCTATTTAACAATTAAATTTCTAATTAAAGGGGCATGACTGTTACATCTGGTTCAGTTATTATTAAAAAAGATCAGACTAACTTAATAGGTATAAGTATCGGTGGGGGAGCACCGTACTGTCCATGTTTGTACATCGTACAGGTTTGTGCATGCAATTTAAATTGTTTTTTTTTTGTTGGTCTTAAACCAGAGGATGACTAGTGAGAATTATTGATTGATTATGAAACTATTTTTTTATACTAACATCATGTTGATAGAAGTTATTGGCAGTTCATCAGATAGACTTGATTCCATTACAATAGAAACAAAATCCAGTACCAGGTTTCAATCGAAAGGTATCACATAATGCTTCAAACCGCCTGCTTCTTATATAAGAGCACTTACAAAGCAACTGTTCGACTGTTCACGAAGTGCACTTAGGACAGTAATATATTATTAATCAACCAAATGTCATAACTTTACAATGGACATGCATCAACCAGTTTGTCCTACTTCTATAGTTGATGCTATACTAGCAACAAATAGTTTAGTTAATCGCCGAGGAGTTTCATTATCTGTGATTCTCATAGTTCTACCAAAGTGAATAAATATAACAGGGAACCAAACCTTAAGGCAATTTTGTCCACCCATAGATATTTGATTTTCATTTAAATGAAGAAAAGATGTGCCAGTGTGCACACCAATAGAGAAAACGAACTATCGTGATTCTCTCTTATTTTGTACTACAGGTAGTCCTCGACTTACGACCGAGATAGGTTCCTAGACATTGGTCCTAAGTCGAGTAGGTCGTAAGTCGAGATTCATTTAAAAAAAACAACAAAAAATAATAAAATCTAAAACTACATACAAACCCGTACAATATGTACATTGTACATTGTACATTAACGTGGTTCAAAAATACAGGACAACATTATTTTCATGCTAGATTCTCGATCCCTGAATTAGTTTCTAAATCCAAAAAAAAAAAATGAATGCTTACAATACATATGTATTTTTCGATTTTTCAAAATTTTGATTATAAATGGTGCCTATAGAGATCTGAAATTTCCCATGCAAATTGTATGGGAAAAATCACATTTTGGGATTTTTAGAATAATTAATTAAGGTTAAAGAAAGTCTTGCATTAAACTTATAGGACTTGTAGAAGACTATCCAACGAAGAATTTGATGTATCATACATATGGGCTTCACGCCTCTAACACACCCCCACGGTGCCTCGAAAGCTACCATTAAATCAAAAAAATGTAAACTTTTCATGGAATTGACCATTTTGAGCACTTTATTCTCATTGTTTTCTTAAAAAATTACTACTAATAGTCTAGTGGAATATTTATCAATATTTATTAGTTAATTTTTATTTATTGAAATAAATTCAGGTCTCCATAGGCAGCATTTACAACTAAAATATTGAAGAACCAAAAAATTACTTTTTTCGGATTTATTAAAAAATTAAATTCAAAAAATAAATAAAATAAAAGGTCGTAAGTGCAAACCGTCGTAAGTCGAGCAGTCGTAAGTCGAGGACTACCTGTATTTGTTTTTATACCCGTATGATGTTAATCAAAGGGTATTATAACTTTGGTACGGAGTTTGTAACGCCCCTTAATA
>JANSTT010018786.1:0-12962 GCA_026745375.1 Platyura marginata | reverse complement strand
GGACATCCATATCTCCAAAACTAAAGAACTACTAGATGAACTATTGAACTAATAGATACTACTAGATGACTACTAATCTTATGCCAAGTTTTATTTCGATCGGGCAAATTTGTCCGACTGAGGTGACCAACCTCACACACTCCTATCAAAATCAAATCAAATCACTAAATCGATAACTTACTACTTGATACTAAACGCACTGTAGCCACGAATAATTTCAGTTAAAATTTAGTTAACTACTAAACTACTTAATATGTGGAAACGGGTCTTTAATCTAGTGCGATTTCCACTTAAAATTTAGTGAACATTTTAAGCAGCACAAAGTAATTGGAGCAATCTTTTCCCGTTTATTGTTCGGTAATCGTGATGAGTAAATGCTCGTCATTTTTTTCTGTCTATTTCTTTGTGCAAATGCACACTCGGCGCACACTCGTGACTAAGAGGGTTTACAGTAAAATTGTTTGTCAATTGTCATACCAAAAACCACTTTGAAAAAAAAAAAAAAAAAACAAAAATCTACCAACTACTACTCACTTATGTCCAAACTTTTCTGAAACTTTTCCAATTCCATATAGTGGCGCAATCGCAACTCTTCCTCCTCCAAATGTTGTCGCTGCAACAGAAGCTGAAGCTGTTGACGACACTTCGGTTCCAAATGCATTGTTCCAATATAGTTTCGGGCTATATCCAGATTATGTTTGATTTCCTAATGAATTTGATTCCCAAGAAAATAAAAAAAAAAAACAAAAAAAAATTGTTAAAATCAATCAATAAATAGTTTTCCAATTAATCGCGATTAATTAATTATGGACGGCATATAGGCAAACGAAATGCATATTGAATGAAACATTAATTGAATAAAAGGCAAATTCTATTTACAGAAAAATATTTACCCATCCATACATAGGATGTCCGGTGCCCCACGCGTTTTAGAGTATGTGATGTCAGGTGGGAGGAATTTTTAATTGAGAGAATAATCCGTCTCTATTGTTAATACATAAATGTTAAGGTCATTCTCCACCGGTTTTAATCGTTTTCAGGTGCAACCACCATGAAAAACTGATTGGAAATTATTGAAAATTTACATCCATACGAAAGAAGATCAATGGGAATTATAATTTTGGTATCTTGTAAAATGTTACGTCGAAATACGCATGCCCGGTTTAAGTATATTAAGTACATGTCATTTGTTAAATGAGAGTCAATCATATGACGGTAGTCATAAAGAACTAGAATCCGGGGGCTGGAGTACTAAGTATCTATGGTTTTTTTTTTGAGTATATACTATAGGGGAGATAGGGTTACTATATTCATTTAGATAGGCAAAGAGAAAAAAAGATCTATGGGACAAAAATGATAGAGAATAAAAATAAATAAAAAAGGGGAAGATTGAAGATAAGGCCAAAAAGTTCAATGGCCTACCGTTATGGCACTGCAATCAATTTTACCCATAATTCTAGGTATTTTAATCAATTTACTCAACAACCATTTGGTGTACAGAAAAAATGGACATGGACAAAATTATAGAGAATAACAAAATGGACATTTTTCTGATAGACCAGAATGTTCTAAAGTCAACCGTTGTCACGCCACAATGAGATTTTTCATTATTTTCATTGTATTTTTACATTTAAAACTTACGACCATTTGAACTGACTATATTTTTATGTGGGATCCCTTTCGTTATCGTCTAGGCCAACCATTCTTTAATGTCATCCAATTTTCAACTTATATTTAATTCGTGCCCCACCCATATAACCGGAATGTTTGACTGTGAAATGTCAAATATTTTGAAGCATGGTTTAATAATAGTCAGTCCTAGCATATACTCCACATTTGGGAATCGCTGTTCTAGAGAGGAGGGGGGGGGGGTGGTTGTTGATTTTCTTTGTTGAAATTAGCACCTCCCTTGTGGGACGGAACACCACCTGTATGAACGGTAACACTCTGTTGCGTTGAAAAATGTTATGAACAGAAATAAAATCTCCTCCCATAAACACACAGAAGCAATAATTGTATGTAATGAATAGCAGCTAAAATTTGTAGTAGTAGTAGTAGTGGTGGTTGTTGTTGTGTTGTTGAGATATGTTTGAAATGATATAAAACGATGGAACAGTGGAAAGTTATAGATATAGAAGAATAGTTAATTTTTCCATCAAAAGATGGTGATCCACAAGGCGATATTAAGTTAAGAAAATCGTCTCTACAAAACCAGCACCCCCCCCCCCTTTTTAATTGATTTGTAGTGTAGCATAAAGTTGAATTCGATTATTTTCTTGTGTCACAGTTTTATATTGTTCTGAGCTTTTGGATCAGAGCGAGGGGAAGGTGGTGGTGATTGGTGGTATGGATCTTATTTTTTAAAATGGAGCTTGAACAAATATTATACACGACTATCAGAGGAGCGCAGAGGAGTACTCGCATACTACCAATTTAAGAAGATAAATAGTACAAAGACAGTGGATTATTGATCCCATCATCATTGGACTATTAAAAAAAAACGTCATTTTGATGGAAGAAAATGGAAAAAAAGAATGGTCGTTCATCGAACATCTTTTTTTTTTTTTTTGATGTATGGACTTTTTCCAAAAAATGTATTTAACAAAAAATGCTGGAAATTCCAAATAATATAAAAATACAAAGTTTCAAAATCACATCTTCAGTATTAAGAAAGTTCAAAATTGTGTCACTTTTTAAAAAAAACTGCCGAAAAAACGGTCAAGCTATTCGATGGGAGAACGCGCCCAATTTTTTTTTCTATTTTCTTCCATCAAAATGACGTATATTTAAAAAAAATAGTCCCATGATGATGGGATCAATAATTCACAGGCCTTCACCACTGGTAGAAACCCATAGATTAGCCAAAAGGACGATTTTATAACGAAGTTCATCTTCTTCTATCTGGATTTTTGATCGAAAATCGGAACATTCCAATTCGACTGAAATTCAATTATACAAAAAAAAAAAACGTCCCATACAGAAGAAACAGCAGGTATAAAGTGGAGAGATGCAAGATTACAAGCAAAAAACAAAAACAAAAATCAAAAATGGCAAGACAAGCAACCCAAAAAAATAATTAAAAAAAGAACATACAAAACACAAAATTAGAAGATTAGTGTTGCAAAAAAAGAAGCAAGTGAAGGAAATTAAAATTTTGTTTGGTTTTTTCTTTTTTGATTTGTAATTTTCTTACCAAAGATTTTGGCCATGGCACAAAGCTGGGCGCCGATGTTACACTTATCGATGGCATCACTACCGACGATGACTGTGTCGTCGAAGACTTATTTTCAATGTGACAATACAAATTGCCCACACTCCGGTTATTTACCGTTGGCGGCATAATAAAGTGTGGATGTTGTTGATGATGTCCCCGTAATTGATAATTATATGAATGTTGTTGTTGTGGAGGTTGTTGTTGTTGTTGGTATTGGTATTGTTGCTGTTGTTGTTGATGATGTGATGAATAGCCAAACGTTCCACTCATTATATTTCGATTATTATTTGGAAATGTATTTTTTCGATTACGTTTTCGATGGTCGAACATTGTCGGCGTTGCCGAACGACTTTGTAATGGACTAACGATTGGACTAACGGTACGCGAATGCGGTACAGTACGACTACTGTTATGAAGATTATGTGGCCTACAATGTGGAAGGGGTGAGAAATACTGTGAAAAATCCGATGTACTTTGAATTTTTGTTAGTTGCGATTGTCTTTGATGGTGATGGTGGTGGTGGTGTCGTCGACGATAACACGGAACCGATATCATTGATGTCGACATATGAAATGATGGCGATTTTCGCGGTAGTGGCATTGTGTCAATTGCAAATGATCCACATGATGACGACGATGATGTTGAGGATGATGATGATGTTGACGTGGATGATGATGATGATGATGACGATGATGATTTTAATGATTCACTCTTTATTAGGGATCGTTCACTTCCACTGGCACTTGTATCGCTGCTTTTTTCATATTCATCAAAATGATCACTGTCATCGATGGCACTGGTCCATTTTTGCGGATAGTAAGCACCAAAAAATATGTTCATCCGTTTATTGGCCAATTTTGTTGATCCATGAAATGTTTGATAGCATCGTTCATGTGGCGACATTTTCATTTTGTTACCACCACCAATCACTGAACGCTCATTCAGTTGTTGCAAATTATTACAGCTACCACCAAATATTGGCGACGACATATTTTTCTCCATATCTATTTGGCCAATGGCGACTTTTGCTTGGGCTGAATTTAAAATGGCCGATGGTGCTATATTGTCCATGCTATGCCATTGGGCCGATTCTCGATTCAAATCTAATGGCAACACAAAACCCGGTCGTACAGATAATGGCAACGTTGGTGGGACGCCAATGAATTTATTGCGAATAATTTTTCCAGTCATTTTTCCGGTCATTTTGCCAATTTTTTTATTTTTTTTTTTATTCCGAATTTTATATTCGTTCAATTTACTATGTCCGGCGGACGCCATAAATTGATCATTGTATTGGGCCCTGGTTTTACGGGATTTATTTGTATTTTGAAGCAGTTTCTGATATTCGACAATTGGATATTTAATGGAATTTGTTCGGCCGATAGGGTTGTGCAACAATTTTTGTTCATTTTTATTATAAATTTCAAATCGATTCTTATGCAAATTCAAACCTTTAATTTTATATTTGGACATTTCTTGATGGAACGAAACATTTAATTGTTGTTGTTGTAATTTTTGAGTTGTCACATATTTTTGCGACAGTGGTGAATTTGGAAAATTCAACTCTATCGACGATGCACAGTGGATTTGGTCATTTTTCGCATCATTTACGAACAAATTTGTTTGAATGGCATTTGGTGAAGTTTGTTGGCCGAATGGAAAATGGGATTTTTTGTTTATCGATTTTATGCCAATCGTTTGGGATTTTTTGTCATTTTTATATATAATTGTCACATTTTTATCGACATTTTGATGGGTATTAGTATATGGATCGACGATAGTGATGCCATCTATAATAACTGGCAGCTGCTTAACGGTCTGCATCGCAACATAAAAAAAAAATTAAGAAAAAAAAAACGTAAACAAAAAACAATAGAGAAAAAAAAATATGGATGGCATCCCCCGTCCACAAGCCTGGACAATATATATGCGCAAATTATTATTAAAAAAACAAGTCAAATTCATAAAAATAGATGAATTTCCATTTATTTGGAATTGCATTAGGCGAGAAAAATTTAACAAATTTTGAATTTAGATGAAATGTAAACAATAAATGAGAAAGGACGGAATTTCATGGGCCAATTCAGGATCTGCATTTATATTTGTGAGGCTTGTGAAGAAGGGGGGGTGGGGGCGGATGGTGGGGGTGTAGACAGAAATAAAAAAATATTTAGTCAAAAAAAAACAAAAAAAAACAAAAAAAAACTAAAAACAAAATCTAAAAAATTATATCAAGAAAAACAGCCATAAAACAATCAACAATCAATAATTTTGTAATCGACTTACCGTTGGATTAGACAATTGATCATTGTTGATGTCATAGTTAGATGTCGGCGGCATACCGGCCATTTCTTCCATTCGTTTTTTGTTGTTTTCATATTTCTCGGTAGAGTCTACATACAAAGAAAATTAAACTTGGTTTCTGTTTTTGTTTTTGCTTTGGAGAAAATACACCCAAATCTCAATTGGGGTCCAAAATTATTTTGAAAAATTTGACAATAATTTAAAAAAACCTTCTACTCACCAACTGTTTGTATTGAATTCGTTGTCATGCCATAATTGTTTTTAATTGGCTGTATGTACATTGGACCATCATTGTTTGATGGAATCGAATCTGTCTCCATACAGGTAAATTGTTCAATGATGGCTGCCGCACCGACCATCGTTTCCGATTGATGAAATTCCGAATTGCCAACATTTTGATTTTGTTGTTGAAGTGGTTGATGTTGTTGTTGCTGGTGCTGTTGTTGCTGCTGTTGTTGTTGTTGCTGCTGCTGCTGCTGTTGCTGTTGTTGTTTTTGTTGTTGTTGCTGCTGCCGCTGTTGTTGTTGCTGCGGCTGCTGGTGTTGTTGTTGCTGCTGCTGCTGTTGCTGCTGCTGCTGCTGTTGTTGTTGCTGCTGCTGTTGCTGTTGTTGTTGCTGCTGCTGTTGCTGTTGTTGCTGCTGCTGCTGTTGCTGTTGTTGTTGCTGCTGCTGCTGCTGCTGCTGCTGTTGTTGTTGCTGCTGTTGTTGTTGCTGCTGCTGCTGCTGTTGTTGTTGTTGTTGTTGTTGTTGTTGTTGTTGTTGTTGTTGTTGTTGTTGTTGTTGATGTTGATGATGGTGAAGTTGCTGTTGCTGCAAAACAGCCATCGACTGTTCCATTATTGGTTTTGTAGACATCGTTTCAACATTGACAACAGCAGTAGTACTAGTGGCAACACTACTAGTACTAGTAGCCGATGATTGTTGAATTTCGTCAACCATATTCACCTGGAAACGGGACACTTTTCGTGCGACACCGACCTTTGCCGGAGATAATGTATTATTGTCAATTGTTTTGTTTTGGGCAACATCGGCCACTGAATTTTCAACATCAACTGATTGATGTTTGATCGTTTGGTCATGGTGGCCGAATGGTGCTGGTGTCGTAAAATTTACCCTTTTTTGATGCAATTTGGCCAATTCCTGTTGCAATAATAGTTGGGACATTTTCTGTGTTGATGGATTATTGTTGACAAATGGCTGTTGTTGATGTTGCGATTGTTCAATTATTGCTGGCGGAAATAATACTTCCGAAATTTCAACCGATGGACTTGATACGGTCGATGGCTGTTGGGAGAACTTTAATTGTTCGATGTCCAATGGAATAACCGGTGAGTTCAAATTGGACTGATGTCCTGGTGACATAGGACCCTAGATAAAATTTTTTTATTTAATTTTTAATTGTGAAATGTAATTCAAAATAGTCGCGCATGATGAATAAGTCATCGGTTTTGGGAGGGAGGGGGTTGTGGTGGGTTTTGGGGTAGGTGAGGGGGTGGTTGGTTGGTTTAATCGACGATATCGAATGGCATCGTCATTTTGTCTGTGTGTTCAGGGCAGTGGCAGAAAAAACAAACAAAAGAAAGAGAAAAAAATGATGAACAGAAAAAAATCTCTTACCGCAACAGAATAATGTAAATCAAAGCGTAACGGAACGTAATATGCTCATGAGTGAATTTGTGTTTTTTTTGTAATTTGAATTTCTTTTTTTTTAATTTTTTTTTTGTTAACCTTCACATGGACAGTATTCACCCGGGTAAATATTTCAATTTTCATTTGTGAATATCTACGCAAATTTTTATCTGATTTGAAATCTACTCTGACTCAGTGAACTAATTTTCGAGTTCTTCCAGAATTTTTAAAAATAAAAAAAAATTGGGGATGGTTGAATTGAAGATTTTGTTAATGTTTTTCGAATTTTTCGCTCAAAGATTTCATGTATTTTGTACGTAATATTTGATATCTGCAGTGTATGGGTACATCAGTGGCGAAGCCTGAGAATCATTGATCGCACTATCATGGGACCATTTAAAAAAAAAAAACTTACATTATTTTCATGGAAGAAACTGGAACATGTTGACCGTTTTTTCGGGGGTTTTTTAAAAAGTAACACAAAAAACGGCCAAGATTAAAATAACGTAAGTTTTTTTTTTTAAATGGTCCCATGATGGTGCGATCAATAATTCTCAGGCTTCACCACTGGCGGTACATACATAGTTTCTATTATGAAGCCAAGATTCTAGGGCCAAATTTTCTTTTTTTTGGGTATAAGGGTGGTGAATTAAGTTGTGTAGTTAGTAGTTAACGTTAGGTGATACCACACTCGCTCGTAAACATCAGGGAGCTGGATGGGAGTGGGTGTTGGTGAGGAGTAACACCGTCGCCACATTTTAATTATGGCTTATTGTGTGGAGGTGTTACTTCCCATCAACCCCCATTCTCACTTTCTTCCGGCTCCAGTGCGCGATATAGGATATAGGAAAGTATCACCTTAGGAACTAATGTTTACGAGCTATGTGCTATAGATAGAACTACTAACTACAACCTTAATCACCCCTTATGCCTCTAAAAAAGTTAATGCGACGCTAGAATGGGCTTGATAATAGGAAGTGCTATGCACTACAGATATCAAGTAATATATGTACAAAATATATGAAATCTTACTTGTTATCCGGGTAAATACTGTCCATAATCGTGACATTTTTTACTGTCCATGTGAAGGTTAAGTATACCAAAAATAATTACGTGTAAAATTGACGTTTCGGACGATTTCTGTGACGATTCACTAACGATCGAATTTTGCTGTTGTAAATTTGGTTGAGCAGATGTTAGCATTGTCAACTTTTGCTGAAGATCAGCTAAAGTATTTTGCTGACCAACACTGGAAAATAAAATCATATTCCATGTGTTCATATTTGTCAACAAAATTACTTACCCCTCCTTGTCAATACTTCCTTGCTGCGTCACTTTCTTTGTTACCGAATCATTAATATCGATCATTTGATGTACAACAGTGGCTGTCGGTTCATCGATTGAAAAATTTCCCAGGGGCAACGATACTTTCGGATTTGGATTTGATTCAAATGGAAAATCGGCGGACGTTCGACGTGAATTATAGACAGATGTATTTTGTGATCCTTGCAAATGGGCATCGGAAGTTGATTGATTGGTTTCATTTGGAAGATAATGGGATTGTGATTGGAATTGTAAATCTTTGGGCATTTGGGCAACTGAATTAGAACGTTGCGCTTGCTGTTGCTGCTGGGGTGGTGGTGGTTGTTGTTGTTGCATTAGTTGCATTTGAAGGTGTTGTTGTTGTTGTTGTTGCAGTGTTTGTTGTTGTTGTTGCGGTATGATCTGTTGTGGTGTGGTCTGCTGCTGTTGTTGTTGTTGTTGTGGTGTTGATTGCTGAAATGGTACATTTAAATGTGGCTGCTGTTGAATACACTGTTCAGATGACTGCGTTTGGAATACTTGTTCAATAGTTGATTGCTGTTGAGGCAATTGCTCTTGATTGTTGGATTGTTGCTGAACAATTAATTGTTGTTGTGACAGATGAGATTGGTTTGTCGGCATCGGCTGGATAATTGTCATCGGATGCTGTTGATATTGTTGTGACTGTGGCTGCAATTGATGGTGATGTTGTTGATTGTGATGTTGCTGAAATTGTTCTTGTTGTATATTTGATATTTGATTATTTTTCTCCGGGTTTTGTTGGTTCAATTGTTGCTGTTGTTGTTGTTGCTGTTGTTGCTGTACAATTTGAAAATGAGCTATTACATTTTGAACGGTTTGTTGTTGTTGTTGCAGTAAATCTTTGGAATCCGGTTGAAGTATAGGCTGTTGTGGAATTTGTATATTTTGGAATTGTTGAATTGCCTCAGGCATATTTTGTAAATTTGTTAATATTGAGCCGATGTCTGTTGAAGTGATTCCTAATTCATCGCCAACAATTCCACCAACACCTGCAGAATTTTGGATGGGTTCGACCATCAGCATTTTCAATATATTCTCTTGGGTAATTGGGGTCTCTTTGATTTTACTCATTGTCTGCACATGAGCGTGTGTAATATTCTCTAGGCCAATTTTTAATTGTTCCAATGTATTGATGTGCTCGGGTCCGACTGGTTTGTGTTGTCGATTTTCGGTTATTGCCATTGCATCGATCATGTCATTTGTTGTCGGCACTTGTGGACCATTAAATGGTATGGTTTGATCGACAATGGTTTGCTGAGACGATTGTGCCATTGCCAACGGTAGAGACGTTTGTTGCGTTGAATTCGTTTGTTCAACACTGGGTACCGTGTTTGGGGTTTGTTCAAAGGTAACAGGATCGGCAATTGACGTTATCGACGACGTTATATCACCGGAAATTTGATTTGGATTTAAGAAATTTATTGAGGCAATTGTATCGATACTACATTGAGACTTTTGATTTATGTCTGTACTAACAGGCACCACCGATGGACTAACTAAAAATCGAGATATTTTTCGACCTATTGGTACCGATTGAACGACCGATTCGGGGACATTATCAATATCACTGTTGATTTTTGTATGTACTTCAATAGTCGTTGTCGTCATCGTCATAGTATTGTCGATAGTAGGCTCAACAATATCGTTTGGCTCTTTTGTTGTAGGCATTGTTATAATACAGAATTCTTTTGATTGGGGTGGAACACTATCGACAATCGGTTGATCCGTAAATTCATCGGGAAATTGTTCCGTTTTAAAGATTGAAGTTGTTGCTGGTGATGAAGATGATGTTACCGTATTTTCTGGTGTATAATCGGAAAGCGATGTATATTCGGATGCCGTACTGGTTTTTCGTGATTGAACATCACTAATTTCATTATTATCAACAATATTATCGATCATAAATGGTGTTGAACTATCAGTATTTCCGCCGCCCACAACAACACCACCACCACCACAACTAGTACCGCCAGTACCGCCATCGCCAACAACAAGTATATCTTTTAATGATGAACTATTGCTAGTTTCACCTTCAAACGATGATTGAGTTTGGAAATTGTTTATGGTTGTTGTGTCATTAATATTGTCCGGTTGATTTTTATTTGTCGATGTACCCAAAGGTTGTGAACTATAAATGGTTGGATCAAACATTTTTGTCAATGTTGATGTTTCGTCTCTCTGCATTAATTAAGAAAATTTTTTTTGATCAAAGAATTAAATTAAGTCAAACAAAACATTTTTTTTTAAAAAATACATCTTTTTGTTGTTTTTTTTTAATACTAAGCAAAAACCAAAACCAAAACCAAAACCAATTAATGTTATAAAATTATTTGACTAATTTTAATTGAGGGTGAAAGGATTACATGGATCACAAGGAAATATTTTAGACAATTTAAATGTTTTGTTTTGGGCTCATATTCGTAGTCTTGCAGTTTAGTGTAATTTTTAGCAACTATAGTTATTTATTCATTTATCTATCTATAGTATGTGTGGGGGATGGTAAGAAAAAAAAAATATTAGTAGAATAAAAAAGAAGTAAAAGGGTAGCGAAGCATACCTACATGATATCTGTGGGCCTTTATTCGGTTGCAATTCAATTGCATTTTTGTATGATTCGACATCCTATCGATATATAACACACACACTTGTGCCTGATGATGTCATCATAAAAACATTATACTCTTTTAACCCTTAACCGCACTTAACAGTTAACAGCCGCATGAATAGTTTTCTATTTAAAAAAAAAAGAACAAATAAAATGTTCTCCGCCAACCACCGGGGTCACCATTTTAGTACAATTTTTATTTATTTTTTTTTTTTTATGGGTGTGTTTAAAATTAGCAAACTACTAAAATAGGAACACCGCAGCTACTTTAACCTTTTAAACTTACTAAGGTCATTCTAAGCTTTTGGTTCTTTTTTTTTGCATCTCAAACCGACTCTAAAATCAGGTAGGGTGTTCCCATATTTTTTTGTTTAGAAAATTTCTCGGTGTAACAAAAAAAAAAAATTCATTCAAGTTGTTAAGGGTTAAAAAAAGATTTTTTTTTTGTTTTAAATTCTTTTTCAAAAAGCATAGTAATACAACGGAAAAAAAAGAATTTCCTTGAGTTCTTATGTAATCCTTCTTTCTTTTTCATTTAAAACACAACACAAAACTAAAAAAAAAAAAAAAATAGAGACAAAAAATATTTAAAACCACCCTCAACTTACAGATCGATGCCTTTGGTGAGTTTTGAACGCGGATCGTTGACGTGTTAAAGACGCATGTCTCACCTAAACCAAAATCAGTACATTACTTCAAACATGTGGAACTATTTTTTTTAATTTTTAAATTTAAATTTTTAATTTTTTTAATTGAGTCAAAATAATTTTAAAGATTTTTTTTCTGTTAAATAATAATATTGCTAAATATCTATCTAAAAAACAAAGCTATGAGGCAATTTTACTATTGACATAATGAAAATGAAAAGGTTATTGTGTATTTTTTTTTGTCAGCGTAGGACCAACCAAAATCTTCTGTACAAAATCCGTACGAAATACTTGGCCGCGAGTTCCCGAGTAGTGATGATTCGAAAAAATTGAAAAAATTTGAAGAAATTTTTTTTTTCTCATTACGCGTGTGACGCCAATTAAGTTAAGGGGGTCTATACATGTCTCGGCGTGTCAATTAAAAAAAAAACTACAAAAGATTTTTGTACGTTTTTTTTTAATGTATTCGTCTCTATTCTTTGTTAATACACATTAATTTCTATTTTTAATTTCATTGACCCGTTTGACCTGTACTCGACCTTAACCACGCCATGCGAGCCATACGGTGTGCACGATTTTAAAGAAACTGCTCCACCTATCGAGTCAAATTTTTTTTTTTTTAATTTTTCAGCAAACATGTCGCCACAAGTAGACACGACTTTTATGGGAGCGGCAGGTAGTTAGGTATCCCTTCATCAGTATACGGCATAGGTACAAATGTTCCTATATATGTAAATAGCATCCAAATGGTAATAGCATATAGGGACCGATTTTATATAAATGACTTTATGTATACAGTAAGATAAACAATTATTCATACACTATATAAAATTGCTATTTTTGGTCACCAAAAGACATTTACAACAAATAAAAAAATTTTATTTGGTTAATTTATGATTAAGAATATATTAAAAAACTATATTTCAGAAAAAAATTAACAAAAACATCAAAAATGCATTCAACAATTTAAAATAAACTAAATTTACAGCTTAATTCATCACAAACAATTATTCGTACAGTCTCAAATGATTCGAATTCAGTATTTTGTTTGATTGCCTTTAGCCTCTATTTTGATTGCCTTTAGCCTTAATGCGCCTCGGCATGGATTCTACTAGCTTTAGGGTGTACTCTGAGCTTATTTGGTTCCATTCCAATTCAAGTTTTTCTTTTAATAGGGTTTTACTTGAAATTTTGTGCTGGCGAATCCTCCTTTCTAGTAA
>JANSTT010018785.1:0-12972 GCA_026745375.1 Platyura marginata | reverse complement strand
GATGAGTATTAAGGGGCGTTACAAACTCCGTACCAAAGTTATAATACTCTTCGATTAACATCATACGGGTATAAAAAGTACATAGGAAAATTCCCGGTAAAGAAACCGCTGATGCCCTTGCAAGAAAAGGAGGTAAAGTCCGAAAGAATTCAATTCTAGGTGAAATTTGGGCCTGGCTGGGAAACGACACCAGGTCAAATCCACACAAAGAAATTTATTTCCAGCCATTCGCGACAACACTCTGACAGGCTCTTATTTTCAGCTAAAGGTCTAAAACAAAATTAAGATACTGACATTCGATTTGATATTTTCTTTCGATTCTATAATTCAACTTCTTCATACCTATTTTTATTATTTAGCCAAATTTTATATTTACTTATTGTTGTAATGCCATAAAATATGCATAATTAAACAATTTGTCTGTTTGACAAATTAGATATAAAAAACAAGAAACATTCATTTTTGGAAGTAAAATGTGATTATGATGTCTGTCTATGTCTATAATATGGGTGGATGGAGCTTGAACCACTTCAGAAAAATATTAAGTTAATTTGAATATTTTTGTCGTCAGTATGCCTCTCCACCCCCCTTTCTATATATTTTGTGAAATGCTGTTCTTTTTATATTTTTATGCAAGAAACGTTGATACGTGTTGTTGAGGTAAAGATAAAATAACAAGGACGAGATACTCAAGTTACTCATAATAGGAGTATTTTTTTCACTTTCAAAGGATTTTTATTATTTTTTTTTTATTAAAAAAAGGATCACGTTTCAAATTTTCATCAATATTTTTTTTTCCATAATTGTACATATGCACATATAGGCATAGAGCAGTGGTGGCTCGTGAGAATTATTGATTTCATCATCATGGGACGTTTTTTAAAAAACAACTTATGTAGGTACATCATTTTGATAATAGAAAATAGACGAAAAATTGGTTGTTTCTTGGCGGTTTTTTAAAAAGTGATACAATTTTGAACTTTCTTAATACCAAAGATATAATGTGGATACTTTCTATTTTTATATTATTTTGAATTTACAGCATTTTTTGCTAAATAAATTTTTTGGAAAAAGTTAACTCTTTAAGGTCTATTCTATACATTTTGAACATAACAAAAAAAAATACAACTAGATTTATTCAAATAGACATTCATTATGTTTTGAGTGTATAAACACATTTTTAAAAATTAACGCTATTTAGATCTTAAAGGGTTAACATTTTTTAGAAATAAAAAATTTACGAAAGTATTTATAATTAACGCGATCTGATGAGCTCAGCCTTCGGGATTGTGGAAAAATGGTGCATAAATAATGGTCTGTCTGTGAACCCTTCAAAGACGGACTTTGTTCTATTCACAAAAAAGAGGAAGACAGTAAACATGAATATTCCAAAACTCTGTGGCACCACCCTCATTCTGATCGGAGAAGCTAAATACCTGGGCGTGATCCTAGATAGGAAGCTAAACTGGACGAGGCATACTGAGGAAAAACCGAAGAAGGCTGTGGTATCTCTGTGGCAATGCAAAAGGTCTATTAGCAAGTCTTGGGGTTTTCCCCGTGAATTGTTCACTGGATCTATGTCGTCGTAATGACACCAATGCTGTTCTACTGTCCTTGCGTGTGAAAACAAGTCAAAAAACAACGTTTGGCAAGATGCAGAAAGTTCAAAGGACAGCCTGCCTTGCGATAACGGGTGCTATCAGAACTACCCCTACGGCGGCCTTAGAGATAGAGGATATAGCGGGTCTAACAGCACTCAGACTAAGAAGGATCGGACTATGGCGGTCGGAAGGGTTTGCGAACTGGCATGGTAAGGCGCTTGATAGACTTCTATTAAGATCATGAAGATTTTGCGAGGAACTGCCTGAGACGACTGAGCATTTACTATGAGACAAAAAACGCTGGGTAGCCATTTGGCGAACCTGTCGGAAATCCGTGAGTGGCCTTTGCCAACCATCCTAAGGTTAATCGATCTCTTGGAATGGTAGCCTAGGGGCAAGTCCCCAAACGAGATGTAGGGATTTTCTTGATTAACCGTTTCATGTTCATAATATATAGACCTTACAGGATTAACTTTTTCTTCAAACAAAATGAAGTACGTTTATTTAAAAAAAAAATAGTCTCATTATGATGAAATCAATAATACTCACGACCCGCCACTGGATATAGAGGTAGTTGTTATTTCGTTTAACATCATAACTTAAAGATGTATGCTGGACAAAAGGTAATTTAATTACAAATTATAATATGTACAATAATTTTAATCTTATAATTCTAGCAACATATTAATTTCGGAAATTTCTTTTCAGTTTATGACTTTAATTAAATTGATTTACTATTATGTTAGTAAGAGTTCGGATGACATGTGGAATCCACTGTACCGGCAACAAAACAATTTGGCATACAGCCAAATCGAGAAAATTGCTCTAAATAATGTAGATATTATGGAAAATTTTAAGTATATGCTCTGAGTATATGCTGTCGTATGCACACATTAGTTTAATTATATTATGCAATATGTATGATTGTAACTACGCCGTATATTATATGACGTATGTTTACTCCTACGCTACGTCTTTATGCATTTAATATTAAGATTTCTATAAAATCAACAAAATATTCATTTATTTAAATACGAATTAAGTAGTCGACTACTTACCATAGTCAGCCGGATTATGATAACTGGGACATTCATAGCCAAGTGTTCCTAAGAATGGTACCAAACCTTCAACACGTCCCTGATAGATGCATTGGCCCTCTGCCAACATATGCAAATGATCAAACATCTCAAATAGTCTAGCAGATGGTTGATGTATTGTACAGACAATTGTACGGCCACCACGTGCCAATGATTTTAGCAATGAAATTAATTGAAAACACGATGAACTATCGAGACCGCTTGTCGGTTCATCGAAAAACATTACCGGCGGATTATTGACCAGTTCCAATGCGATTGACAAACGTTTTCGTTGGCCACCAGATAAATTGAGCGTTTTTGTATTACTTGTCTCTATTAGTCCTATGGTATCTAAAATTTCTTCTACAACTATTTTCTTTGCCGACAATTTCATATCTTTGCCTAGCTTTAGATTGGCAGAAACCATCATCGCTTCTTTAACCGTTAAATATGGCATCAGTCGATCGTCTTGCATAATGTAGCAGGACAATTTTCGAAATCTACGTAAATTTCGCTCTTTGCCATTTATATTAACTGAGCCACTTACGTGAGATGTTCTACAAAAAAAAACCATTTTTTATAAATTCCTAATGTGTAAGATAATAAATAAAAAATTGTATGCTCACTTATAACCGGCTAAAATATTCATCAGGGTACTTTTACCGGCACCAGATGGACCCATAATAGCCGACAATTCACTTGATCGGAATTTTCCACTGACACCTTTGAGTATTGTTTTGAATCCCCGTTTTCGTCCTTCCGATACGGAATAGGAAATATCAGAAAATGATATGTCGACAGGAGGTCGTTTTGGTAGATGTGTAAGAGTAACCTGTTGATTTGTATAACAATAGAACAATAAGACGACAATTAATTATATAAGCGATCAACAACAATTTATTACTTACCAAACTTTTTTTCTGTGCATTCGGACTATGGTTGTGTACTTTCCGAATAAGTCCATGACCGATAGAATTTGGCAACATACCGTTGCACAAATTATTTTGAGATCCACTGTAAAAAAAATTAAATTTAAAAAAATGTTTTAAATTTTTTTATAATTTGACATGATAAAAGGAAATGACGAACATTCTTCAGATGCCCTGTTAATTAGTTAATTTATTCTTCTATTTATAATAAAAATCTAAAATTTGTTGATTTTTTTTTCAGGGAGGTTGGTTCATACAGTCCCAAAGCACAGCGATAAATTTGTTGATAAAATTAATGCAAAAATTAAAACTACAAAAATAACATAAAAATTGTCCGAACAACAACGAACATTAGTAGGGGAGATCTGACAAATTGAGACAAGGAGTACGCTGACATATTGCATTTATCTAAAAAGAGCTATAAGAGTTGGCAGATTGCTGCACAAGAGAAAGCATCCGCCATTTTAATTTTCTTTTACATCAAAAAATTTTGGTGTTTTTGATTTTTTAAATGTATTTTCTTTTTATAATTTAGTAGTAAATGAATATGAAATAGTGAAATTAAATTTTATATTATATTTACATTTAAATAGTGGCGGATTAAGCGGTAAGCAGCAGACTATGGCCCCAGAATACCATAGAGCCCCGAGGAATTAAGATGTCTTTTCATTAGGGTTTGAGGAAAATTACGTTTTTTTTTGTTGTCCAAATATCATAATAATAATAAAAATTGTTATATTTTTGATAAATTAATATTATTTTTTTTAATTCAAAACAGTTAAAGGATTATATGAAAAGGCTAAAAAATGTCTCAATCTACTCCGCTCTTCTACCTACAGCTACATACAAGTAATAACAACAATTTACGAGAAAAGGACCGAATATCTCCATCATCATTTCTATATATTTATATACTTTAAAATACATTTCACTGAAAAATTATGTAAGAACTTTTTAACTTGTAAAAACATTTGTGAGAATGTTGACAACATTTACTGTACAATAACACGGCATACGGTATACGAAAAAAATCTTTTCAAACATTTTCCAATTTTCCTTGAATTTCTACTTATATAATAGGTAAGGTAAGGTACTTGTACATTTGTATATTATATAATCATTATATAATATATACATATGTATATAGGTACCTACCTACGACTACTAGGCTCAATTTTAGCATTAATATAAACGAAATCATTACCGCCACAAACCTCCCTCCCCCCAAGAGGATTAAATATTGAATGAAAGATTTTATATATGTATAAAATAAAGAATAAGAAATAAGTCATAGTATCTATCTACTTATATGTATACAGAGCATGTATGAAATTTGTCAACAACTTTTTATCATAAATTGAAGCACGTGAATAGAGAAAATCCAGCGCTCATACAAAATTTTATTTTTTATCGATTTGTTATTATGAATTATTTATTTTTATTTAGCGTTTTGGTTTGTCTGCTGGTGTATAGTACGAGTATATGTGCGGGATGGAATTTAATATTTTTGTGCGAAGCTTATCGATTGATGGTAATATGGTGGCTGACGTTAGAGCTTGCGAATTACAGTAACATTTTTATAATTCAGACTGGCTGGGGAGGGAAGGTTATTCTTAACTAGTGAAAGTCTCAAATTTCAATTAAACGAATTTTTTATGGTATGAATTGTTTTCTTTTAAATTTAAACATTTAATGTAGAAAATTGAAATATGAATTCAATTAAAACATCTACAAAAATTAATAAAAACAATTCATTTAAAAAACAAAATCAAAAAAATTAAATATTTCACAGTATAACAATACACTAAAAGTAAATTTATTATGTGCATATACAGCGCTGTGCAAAAAAATAGGTTTGTAAGGCATATTTTGTATGAAATGGTGTGGAAAATTAAATGTCATGAAACGTCTCATTAAAAACAGAAACTAAAGAAATCTATTACTTCATACTTTTAAAAATCACATTTTAAAGTGAAACAAATAATAAATAAGAATTCACATGTTTAGTTTACTGAATTTCGACTTTTTCATACAAAATATGCCTTACACCTATCTTAATGCCCAGCACTGTGTCTATATATATATTTTTTTTAAATCAGTCATTTGTTTTGGTTTTTCGCTATTTTCATCATCCAACTCAGACAAATTCCCATAACTCAGACTACTAGAGTCTGAATAAGAGGAAGACAACCTATAACTAAGCTAAATCAAATTTGTCTGAATCATAGGAAAGTCTGATTTATAAGATTCTTAATTTTAGGAATGTAACTGTATTTTACATTTTATTAAGTTATGCTTAAAAACCTACACATATACAGCGCAATATTTTGTACGCCTATGCATAGTATGATTGTACGTACAATGTACGTACATCGAATGATAAATAAGGGCGCAAAACGTTCTGTAGGATAATGTCAAAAAATTATGATTTTTTTTTAGTATCGATTACGTATTCTAAATTGGAAGTAAAGTTATTGGTTGGGAAAGTTTTTTTTTTTTACATAAATACATACATATAAAGTGGTGTTTTCATGGGTGGTTTTTTTTTAAATAATAAATAAACTTACAGCTTATAAAAGCTATGTAAGTTTATGTACAAATTAATTTTTATTAAAAATTTTCTAGGAATTTATAATTTTTAATAAATGCGAGACATGTTTTAGAAATTTTAAATTCATTTATTTTAAATTGTTGAAAATTTGTTGACCGTTTTTTCCTTATCGGTCTGTTTAGTTGGAAGTTGGAACACTCAAAATGAAAATAAAAAGAGAATGAAATAGTTTGGTTTTTTATTTTCATTTGTTTTGTTACTTTTACTTGTACAATGTACATTTAAAAAAAAATACAGTCAGTTAGCAGTGGCGTAGCGTTTAATAGATAAATCAGATAAGTATTTCTACTCTGTTGAATAATTCAATTCATTATATTAAGCTGATTAAAAACCATAGAAATTACAATTAACTGATTGCAGCACAATAACGACGATGGAACTTTTTGAACTACATATTAAGGAAATTTAAATTTTTTATTCTCTATAATTTTTGTCACATTAAAAGATAAACAGGATTTTTTGGATTGGAGAAAAAATTCCCAAAAGCGTTTAGTGTGCTTAACGAAATTGACCACTAGCAAAACAAAAAATAAATCATTCCGAATTTAAGTACGGTTAATACCAGATTTGTAATGCAAAAATACGAGTTAATTTTATAAACTGAATAATTTCGTTCATGTTGCGGTTGTCATCTTATAATTTAAAGTGATGTTTAAGATTTTCTAAGTATTGTACAAAATCACTTCAGAAAACCCTTAGAAAAAAAAACTGTGCACGCTAATGATCTGTATGTGCGTCTGCTTGAATAAATAACATAAAAAAAGAATTTATAACGATTCTTGCATTAGTTTTAGGTAGACTTGGCAAATTTCCAGACATTCTTGCAGTAACAATAAATTGTTTTTAACTATAAGTACTCCTCCTATCTTATTGTGCATTTTCATTTTTTCTTTCTTTTTTTATGTTACAATTGCTATTGTACAATTGTACATCAAAGCGGTAGGTAGGCAACAAGAAATTTCTTTACCAAATCTCAGACTCACAAGTCACAGTTGAGAGTCGCAAGTGTTCAAGCGAAATATGACAGATAGGTTCCTGAATTGATATTTATTTATTTATTTTTGCATCTTAAAAGTAAATAAATGAAGGAAGCCATGCGAGCAACATAAAATTCGCATTTAATTAAATAAGTTTATCATTGTAGACATAGTCTCGGAGACTTATGTTATGGCATTAGAGTGAAAATAAATTCAACCGCGTGATGTACCCTAGGGTTTAACACGTTCGCGTATTAAACGTTCGTGCCGAACATGTGGTAAAGAAGGTGTGCTTGTTGACAAAATGAACGGTTTTTGAAAGAGTTTTTTTATGATAAGTGTGGTTTGAAGTAATTATTATTATTTGATGTTATGTTAATATTTATAGAATATATGATGTTATTTTACTTAATATAAATTTCTCTTCAGCAATAGCACGAGGTATGGGGTATTTAAAAGCCTTAGTGTTCTAATTGCATTTATATCTCATATAAGCTGATAAATCTGTACAGCGGTTATTCCTCTGTTTACCATTCAGGGACGTAACTTTTAATAACAAAATATAATTTATTTTCATATCTATACAAGGTATGTACCAGTACCGCATGAGTTTTATGAGCTTTAAAAGATTGTTTTTTTTTGTATTTTATATCCAAAAATTAAAAGACTCGAAACAACATAGCCCAAAACATAGATAATATATGTATAATCCCTAAAAGAAGTATTACTCAAGAGTCTCGTTTTGTCTTAATTGAGAAGTTATAACTATTTTCGTGTGTTCTACTTTTTCGTGATACATGGCCCTGTAAGATACAAATTACTGTATCAGGCCATGTCACAGGGTTTTTAAAGTAACAAATGATTGATAAAATACCTAATTTGTTACCAGTAACAAATGTAAATGTTACACGACAAAAATCAAGTTAGATTTTCTACATGTATTTCTTACTAAAATAAGTAGGTACCTATTTTTTAACCCAATGGTTGTCACCAATTCCCCTTTCTAAAATATTTTAGAACCATTCTGAATATGTCCTGTGATCTATTTATGAAACTAAATTAGACGGAATCGTATTAGTTGCTTTTATTGTTACATTTGTACTGGTAATGTACAGTTTCGGTAACAAATGTAAGAAATTCGAATTAAAATAAAATAATTCTGGCATTGTCACACGAAAATGTGCGACAGTATTTTGTTTTGCTCCGTTTTTTATTATAATTTTGATTTTTTTTTTAATTTTGCCCTGGAGTACGACATGCCACCCCAGGAAATATAAGGTCTGGCACAGAAAACGTGTACCATATTAGTCAATGGGTTTAAGGGCACCAAAATCGTAATATCATTTGGAAAGTCTCGTTTCCATATAAAAACCAATTTATTGCACACAAAAAGAAGTAAGAGTATCGCAGACGTGACAATGGAATTTTCCTTCTAAGCTATCAAAGTAACGAAACTAGGCATATGGTGAAAAATAATTTCAACAAAAATGTCTATTGGAAATTTTTTTATTTAAATAAATCATTGCTTTTCTATACTAAATGACAATCTCTATCTCTCTCTCTCTCTCTCTCCACAGATAAATTTCATCTACATTCATATTTATGCTTAAAATTCTTCGACAAGAACTTGAACTTGTAACTCTTGTTTATAATACTGTGCTATTATTTATTTTGCTATTTCACGCTTCGTTTTATTTTAATATTGATTAAATTAGAAGAATTATTACTCCATAATTCACGAGTAGCTACATATTTTGCATATTTATAGCGTGTCGATGTATGAATTGAACATATAAAAAGAAAATATATATGTTTATGGGGAGGGGATACTTATATGACTATATATACGAGTGTACATATTTAGTTAGAATTTGCTCTGCACAGAAAAAGTTTTTTTTATGCTAACAATACGCGGGGCAAACATGGAAAAGATCTTTAGTTTAGTTGGAAAATAAAGCCTTTTTTATATGCACACGTTATTACATAATTTATTAGAGAAGGCACAAAGCAAAAAAAAAACGAAAAGCACACACATACAAAAATGTACAAAAATTACTTTTTATATCGTTTGACCCAGATTGAGTTTGTTGCTGATGAGGGTGTGGTATACCTTACTGAAGAATTATAGGAACAGCTATTAAGGTCGGTCGATACGGTTGTTGGTATGTCTGCAGACGCTGATGTTGTATCATTATGAATATGTAAAATTAAATTACCATCCTCCAAGCTAACACGAATAATATCTGGTTGGAATATTGAATTTAAACTGTCCAAACTACTGCATCCAGATGGAATCATTGAGTTGTTGTTGTAATTATTCGTCATGTTATTTTTTTCTTTATATGTACATACATACATACATATAAATTAAACAAATTTACTTTAAAGCTTTAAACACCGAAAATTTTGGGAAATATTTTTCGTTGAATTTTAATTAAAACTTCGGTAATTATTTAAAGTATGTTCTCATGGTTACCCGCACTTTCAAATATATTTTTTTTCATATCAAACATATATCATTTACACGGAACGCTTTAATGTAATTATCTCCTGTTGAAAATTGCTCTACATGTAAATTGTTAATTTGTTTAATTTAAATTTATACATTTTAATTAGAGGATGGTCACATAAATTTTTTTTAAATATGAAGTAACATAGAAATTAATATTTATAAAAATGTTATGTGCTATGCAATTTGACCACAATTAAAATGGTACAATTATTCGTGACACAATTTTAATTAACAGGATGTAATTTAATTACAGATTCACACCTTCTGAAAAGGTCACAACACAATTTTCACACCAAAATTTTAGAGAAAATAAAGTCCATATATAAAAAAAATTTGCTTTATAATAATTTCCCAGTTCGTAAAAAAGTCTGCTTAAAACATTCCAATTCTATAGCTCAACGCGTTCTATTAGTTATCATTTCAAAATGTGGAGAAATCACAAAAATCCCTATTTAAAATTTTCAAATTTATTTGTTTAGTATGTGAAAGCAAAAATATTGTGATATGGATATGGACTTGTACTTTTGCATCATGTCAAAAGTTACCTCTACTTTACATAACATGACGTTTTAACATTCCAGTATTCATCAAATCAAGTATATACATATGTACATAAAAGATACAAAAATAACTCAAAAATGAAAGGGTAACTGTTCCTGTCATGGTAAATTTTCATTCTATTTTCAATATCTGTTATATAGAATTTATTTTTTCGTTTTTATTTTGAGTAGACACACGAACAGAATAATTGATAACCCCATTCACAGTAACAGAATTTTCACATTAAAAACATTGGTTGAGTTAAAACCAGAAAATATTTATGCATTTAATGTTATACTGATGCCGCATCGACTGTCATTAATATATGACAGCAATGAACGGTAAAATCAGTATTGATACCGAAAAAGGACGATTTGAGCTAACAATTGTCATATTTTCTGTTTTCATGAAAGACAGCATAGCATGATTGATGTTCAATGGAAGTAAACGTAAAAATGTCTGTCAAAAAATATTGAACAATTAAAAAACTGTGAGGATGATTATATAGAATATGGGGTGTCCCACGCAGACGTCACAAAAGGATTTACAGAACTTTGAATTTAGGTGTACTATTTAGATTTACTATGTACTATTTATGTAGTTATTCTGTACTATAAACCATTTTTCAAAATATATGACATTTCACATTCAAACAATGAGTTTATATGGGTGGGCCACGAAATTAATATGAGTTGAGTCACATGAAAAAAAGTTTGGGAAACGCTGATCTAGACGTTTCCATTCTCTAAGGACCTCCATAGTTATATACTTGGAAGAAATACATTCAGTTTTCGAAACAAAATCAGACACTTAAAACATTTGTATGTCAAAGCTATATCTTATGTAACCAACTTTAAAATGTTTCCCATTTCCATGACGGCATTAAAGAATGTTTTTCGTGTACAATACACTAAAAAGTAGCCACTCCCTGAGTGATATATGTAATGTATGATATGATGCATAAAAAAAAAATTTACATAATAACTAGAAGGCCAAATAATGGTTTCAGAGTTTGTAAACAAAATGTGTATTCACCCCTATTTTACATTTAGAGTTACTGTTTTTAGAGAACCTAATGTCTGGTGACCTCCAACTCTTCCCTTATATTTTATGCTATATAGTTGTCTAAGACTATGGGAAAAATGTGCTCTGAATAGCAATATGATAGATAAAACGATTATGATAAAACTGAGATACATACACATTTAATTTTATATGTTCGTATTAACCATAAACTTAGATTAGAAATGCTTTTTCAATTCTAAGATATAATTCGGCGGGTACGCAAAGATTTTAATAATACATACATACATATATGTACCTTACGTATAAATGGTGTGTTGGTATATGTAGTAAATTAGTTCTGTGAAATTATAAACACTGTTTGGAATATTCAGTAAACTGACTTGCAGAAAAACTTAAAATCATTCTACCGCAAAAAAAAACCTCCCCTTCACGTTGCACTTATGCATTAAAATCATGTTCTATATATAGAATTTTTGGCATTTATGGAAAGAATAACTGTTTAGTTGAATAATTCTAGCGATAGAGAAATTCCTAATTTTTTACTTTTTCATACAAAATATGCAAAATTCCTATTTTTCTGAACACAGGTGTAACCTACATATTTGTATACTTAAAATTCTCCTTGTAGACAAAAATTTTATCAACAATTTAATTTCCCACTAATATTTATAGATCGATGTTATAGCTGCCAATTGAATAAATATCGTCTCTAAAAAGAAAAGACAGCTTAATAAATAGAAAAGCTTATACAATTGTAGCGACTCGCTTTTGGAAATTGTCTACTGTCGATATAAATTCTGATATAAATTCATCTTTATTATCTCTACACAATTATACATACATATAGGTAATAGGTAGGTATCAGTGACGTAGCGTGGGTTTTATTGTTGCCTATACAAAGTACCTTTGAAATTCTTACTTTAATCCGCCTAACTTCATTAATTGTTTTAATATTACAACTAAGATAATCTTACTTCAGTAAAATTTTATTTCCAATCTTTCTTGTCTTATAAATTATTTTCATCAAATAATCATCAAAATATGCAATTCATATTTCTGTATGGATAATTAAGCTTGCAGAATAGCCAGTTTTGAATTGCATATTTTGATGATTTTCTCAATATTTTGTTAGAAAATCGGAAAAAATTTATAAGGCAAAAAGATTGAAAATAAAATTTTATAAAAATATTTCAATAATTAAAGAAGAAATTTCAGAGATACATCACATAGACAAAAATAAAACCCACGCTACGTTACTGGTAGGTATTAGCACAAGTTACATATTTAAAATATTAATTTTTTTAATACAAACTTATTTAAGTTTTTTTAAGCACTAATTTTCCGATCTTCGAGATTCTACTGTATTTTTTATCAAAAAGCTTATCTATTTCTCTAAAAAATAACTCATAATTCATTAAAATCGGTTTCGAAGTTATGATTTTTTGAGGTTTACGACTACATTGCAATTTTAAAAATAAAGGCCCCCTGACTAACTCGGACAATAGGTAATGTAAAAAAAAACGAAATTTTTTTAATATTACAATTTTTTTATTTTAACCTGAAAGTTTTAACGATTTATAAAATGGTGATTTTGATTTTTTGATAGGAGAGTGATTTTTTATTAATCACCTACACTGCGGCCTTTACTTAGACCTATTGTATAGTACTCCAGTTACATTTATCTCAATTGATCTGATGAT
>JANSTT010018784.1:0-12972 GCA_026745375.1 Platyura marginata | reverse complement strand
TTAATCATTTGTATTCAATTTACCCAATTATATTTATTGTAGTACAGACAAAATAACACGGACAAAGTTGTAAATAACAAACCCGTATGAGTGTATATTATAATCGGCGTAGCCAATTGTTCCTTCTTTACTGGTTTTTTATTGATTTTAACTTTCTTAATATTAAAGAATTCGTTGATAACTTTATGTAATTTAAATTTAACCTTACCAGTCTCAACAGTACCACTAGGCATACGTAAGTACAGCAGCAGTCGTTCGTGTGGTTTAAGCAAAGTAATTTTATCCAATATATGCAGTATTTGCTGTTTAGCTTGTTCACTAAAATTAAAGACATATAAAAAATTAGAATCATAGAAAAGGAACTGTGGCAAAGTAAAAAAAAACTGTTTTCCATACTCAAGGGCAGCTTCAGCAATTCGTTGTAGTTCCGCTATCTTTTTGTCGTCATATTGTAATTTCAGTAGATCAGGAGCTGTATTCATTATCACCTATTATTCTAAAAGTTAATTATTGATAAATTTATCGAAAAATCAGTATATTCCTTAATGTAATTACATTTATTTTTGCATTTATGTAGCGGCAAAATTTTTTCAGGTATGACATATGACGCACTTCACATATTTACTAGAGAAACTTATCTAAACATTGTAGGCATAATATTTTCACGATATATAGAAATTTTTTAAAAAGAAACCATAAAAATAGGAAATTAATTTTACATAAATTTTGTACGTCAAATGGGAGATATCACGAAAAAATATCAAATTTTCCAATCTGCCAAAATTCCTTTTTTTTGCTATCCTATTCTTTTTCCATTAGTGTTGCCATTTGTTAAAAGTTGTGTATTGGAAATTTCATATATAGATCATTTGCAACGCAATAACCTCATACAACTTTTTGACGATTCTGTGCTGTCACTTTCGCTTTATGTAATTTTAGATGTGAAAAATAAAAACAAAATTAAATTAAAACATTTTTTCAATTGATCAACATAAGTATAGTACACGCATAAATATGGATATTTATATCATTTAGTATTAGTATTTTGCTAGTTAAATTTAATAATTATTTCAAGAGAAATTTTCTGTTTAAATGTCATTTAAAACAAGACGCTATTTTGAGTTTAACTAATAAATTAAAGAAATATTTAAAAGTTAATTTTTATTTTGTTTCATAAACTAGTATAAAAATATACTTCCTTTTGTATTTCCAATAGAAGTACTAAGTATTAAGCACTTCTTTTGGAGCATTTTATTTTTATATATTAGTTTACCTTATTTGAACGTGCCCCTAATGTTAAAAAACACACGACATCAAAAAGACGTCCTAAAATCTAAAAAATTTTGTTCTTAAAAAATTAAAACAAAAATATAGAAAAATATTATGTCAATAAAACCGAATTCTTATAATTTATCTTCTCGACAATAATAATTTAACTATTATAGTTGTAACTAAATAAATATACAAAATGATTGCCGAGAACCTCTTTAGTAAAATGAGGAATATCCATAAATGTTCAGGGTAAGTAGAACTAGGTACTAATAATAATAATTATTCAATTTTTATTAAACTTATCGTACATATAGATTTTTATTTTTAAGTATTTTTATAGTGATGCGGTAATATACATATGTATGACGTTCATCTCTATTACTTATATGTGTACAATTCTATCAACCTAAAATATAATAAATAATATAATAATAATAATAATAGGTATTGTTTATTGGTAATGTCGTTTGCATTTCATCTACTCGGTGTAGCCACCACACACCGTTACAGAACTGTTTTTTGTAATTCTATTCTATAGGTACTTGTTTTCTGTTTTACCTTTTTATTAACCAAGAAGTTACAAGTTTCCACATTTTGTATACAACTATCTTTAAGCGTTGAATTGTTTTTTGGTCAACCCAACTATAGAGATCTAAAATACCCTTCAGAAAGTTTAATGAGTTGTTTGGCTTGTCATATGGCCAGCATAAGCAAATTTTAGAAAAAAATGATGCAATATTTACCACAAATATTTTTAGTCTTTAAAAAAAATAGCTATTTGCCCAACTTGATAGATTTCCCTTTTTTAGATCTGTAAATTAGACCCAGACAAAATGAAATTAAATGCCTATTTATTTGTGCCTGTGTTCAAAATGAATGTAATAGAATTAAAAAAAATTTTTTTTTAGCTTTATACGATGGAATTGTCAACAATTTGCAACACCGAATCGATATTACCCAAATAGCAAAATAAATTTTAATAATAATTTCAATATACATAGAAGACATTTCAAAGATTTAAGGCCAATTAATTATGAAAATAAAATTGCGGAACGTTCAACACTATGGAAACCGTTAGCCTTTACAATTAGTGTAAGTTTTCGCACATAACACAGATCATTTATTTTAATTTGATTAATTCATTAACAAAACTTTCTATTTGCAGTTTACGTTTGGGACCTTTGTCTGTGTTTCGGTATGGGAATACGAAAATTCACCAACCGTACGCCTTCGAAGAAATTTTAATTCATTCAGAAATAAAGTACAAAAACAAGCCGCCAGTGCGGTAAGTATTATTTTGAAAATGTTTTAATATTTAAAATGGGGTTGTACCTTTTATCAGGCTAGAGCGGTACGAATGAGTCATGCCAAGAGATTTGCACACAAGTAATATGACAGTTAGACAGGATACTTAAATGACTAACTATGTCTTACCGGGCACGGCCAGTTAAAAGCTCATCTATGCAGGTTGGGTGTGGTTGTGGAACCAACCTGCAAATTCTGCGAGGAACTGCCTGAAACTGCTGAGCATTTACTATGTGAATGCCCAGCCGTATCTGGTAAGAGACAAAAGACGCTGGGTAGCCATTTGGCGACCCTGTCGGAAGTTCGTGACGCACCTTGGTCAGCCATCCTGGGGTTCATTGATCTCCTAGAATGGTAGCCTAGGGGCAAGTCACCAAACGAGGGATATCTAATGATCCCATCGGAGGCCTAGGGATTTTCGGGCGCTTTAGGGCGCCCGCCCTCACTTTGAACTACTAAACTACTAAACTACTACTAACTATTTTAGTAATGGTTCACTATTTTTTTTACCACTCCTTCATTTAGTTTAGATCATTTGAGTCTTACAACATTGAAATTGCTTAGTATGTTTGCACTCAAATCAGCAAAACTAACTTCAAATTTCACATTTTATTGTCAGATTGTCTTTAATAGAATTTTTTTCTTCTAGCGTAACGGCATTCAGAGCATAAGAAACTGGTGGAATTTACTGGCAACTAGTGATAAAGTGTTTATTCCGATATGTGCGCTTAATTGTCTAGTATTTGGATTATGGAGGGTACCACGTTTTCATCCATTTTTAATTAAATATTTTTGTTCAAATCCATTTGCAAGTAAGTATCAAATGGCAATAAGAATAAAAACAGTGGCGTCTCTTTAGGATAACCACAGCCTACTATATAACAGCCAGGTATCACCCCTTTCGTTTGCTATAGTGTGCGTATAATAAATAAATTTAAATACACGATAAAATCATGGCAAATTATATAAAATAACTTTCCCGCTTATTTTCAATGTTAATTGATTACTTTATTTTATTATTTATTTGTCAAAATATTGGTAAATTCCAATATTTACTATATTTAAAAGAATCGCAAGCAGTTCTGTAGGGGGCTTACTCTGCTGTCGGTTTATCTCGAGAAGCCTATTTTCACCAAAATACTGAAATCTATCCAATCCAATCCAACAATTTAATATTATAATAAAAATATCATGAGACGCCACTGAATAATTATATTATTATAACAAAATTATTTATTTATTTTTCTCCAGAAAATGTTAGTTTACCGATGCTCTTGTCCATATTCAGTCACTATTCGCTATGGCACTTATTCGCCAATATGTTTGTGTTACACAGTTTTTCACATCCAGCTATAGAAACATTGGGACCTGAACAATTTGTTTTGTTATATTTTGGTGCTGGTATGATTGCCAGTTTAAGTAGTTATCTATTTAAAATACAAACTAGCCAAGCTGGATTATCTTTGGGTGCTGTAAGCTATCAAATTGATTGATTTTTCTGAATTGTTTGTACATTTTTGTGTTTGTCATTAGTCAGGTGCAATTATGGGAATTTTGGCATATTTTTGTTCAAAATATCCAGAACAAGAACTTAGTATCATATTTTTACCTATGATCAGCTTTTCGGCTGGATCTGTAAGTATTTTCTTCTATTTGGCCAATAAATTCGGTGACTGATATTTGTTTGGATTTATTTTCAGGCAATTAAGTGTCTGGTTCTTGCCGATTTTACCGGATGTGTACTTCGATGGAAAATATTTGATCATGCTGCACATTTAGGTGGGGCTATGGCTGGAATGTAAGTAAAATTGAACTAGATTCTTCCTTCGAAGCCTTTACTCTTACTCGAAACATGTCAAAGAAAATTCAATAGTAGTGTAGAAAGGAAGATCATGCAAGATAAATTTTCGATTGCGAATCATTAGAGTTCAGTTCAGACTCTATTGGCTATGTATCGACTTGGAAGTGTTGATCTTTGAATGATGTAAATAATACGGAATTTTTGCAAGTATTATTGAATGCAGCGGTACAAGGTGTAGTGTAGGAAATGTTGTCATACAAGTCTATAGGCACATATATTATCCCCATTTTTATTAACTATCTATATATAAAGATCTCTAGACTGATTGATACATACTATCTCCACGGAAGTCATTGAAACTTAGGTGCATGTCGACCGAAAGACATTAATTTCGTTTATGATCAACTATGAATTAATCTTAAAGATAGCAAAATATTAGATATGAAAGAACTAGTGGTACATCTGGATGGTATACGTTTCATGGAAAAGTGGCGTGAAATGAAAACAGAGCAAGATGATGACTTTTTATCGATGATATTCTCCTTGTAAGACGCCCTGGTAATTATCCAGTATTGGCTATTTATAGACATTTCTAGGTTACATTACTGAAAATCTTTCTTCCACTAGACACATCTTCTTTACAATTTACATGTCCAAATGTTTATTATTACTTATTTTATAGATTATGGTATTATTCAGGCGATTGGATATGGGCAAAACGAGTACACATTCAACGAATTTGGCATCAACTTAAAACGAAAAATTGACAATAATTGCACAAAATTGTATTATTCTATATAAAAGACTAAGAGTATGATGTGTGGTACTAATAAGTGAGTGTAAAATCTAATACGATTATATTAAAAAATAAATTATATTATAATTTTAAGAGAGAAATCTGAACCTTGAATCTTGATTTTCTACTTAAATACACTCCTTTAGCATTTGTGAAATTTCTATTTTATTTGTTTATTCACACATCATCGGTTACACTACTTTTTGCCGGTTGTATTATCGCTGCCAAATTTGAACATCGATCGAAAAGAAGCTGAAATTTCTTCCAATAAATCGTATGAAATGGTCGGTAGTTTAGCATCATCACCGGGCTTAACTGAAAAGGCAATTTTTGAAAAAATCATTTTGATCGGATCTATTTCAAACTCACTTCCATAAACGAAATTATAACCAATCGTTGCCAGTGTTTTTGCTTCTGCCAAACTTTTCTGTGTATATATTTCCGCCTGTTTTGGATAGCATAGCGATGCTACTGCTCCTGCTCCAATTGCACTATAAAAAACTCGACGTATAAATCCTCTTCTGATACCAAGAATGAACCCACTGACTGCACCCAATGCAATTGCACCAGTTCTTGAATTATTGTTGCTAGGTTCATTTAAATATTCAATTATAACTAATAGTAAAAAATAATTTTAAAATTTCATTTTTTAAGATATAAAGATAAAAAATTTACATTTTGAGTGTTCTTTTCCGGTTTCGTACATTTCCTCTAATCGCTTTGTTTCCGGTGTTATCGTCCGGACCCCATTGCAAATATTTTCTCTGGTAAAATTCACTCCATCTTCGATATTTTTTCGAATACCCATTGATTGTTGATTGTGCAAATTTCGATGTGATTTACTAAGAATTTTTATTTTTTTTTTTAATTAATTTCATTATATTTTTAATACTAATTTCTTACTTATCAGCATTTTCTGAGTATACTGGCAAATCGCATGCTCGAAGTTTTTTTACAGGTTCCATTTTAATGCTGTTGGCCAATTGAACTTTACACATACACTCCAAATGGTTCTAATTCACCTAGGAAGAAAATTGTAGTTATAAAAATAAAAAATATTGACTTGTAAAAAGAAAGAATCTTATGAACCATGTACTCATTAGTAGAACACCAAGTCTCCAAATACTAACCGTACTGACTTAAATATGCAAAAGTAAAGTTAATCAATAAGAAGTAATTTTCTTTAGATTTTAGAATGTACATCTCTTCAACGTCAGATAAGAACTTAATTAAATTTGATTGAACCAGCATTGAAATAAACAGTTTAGAGGTGTATATACTTTCAAAATTAAAATATTGTCAACAGTTTTGGAGCCTGCAAATGCAATTAGACTATTACTTACGTAATTTCAAAAATGGATTAATAATCAATAATTATTCATGTAATTATAGAAATAATATTTAAATTCGTATATGAAACAATTGCTATACGGTGAAGTTTTCGTATTCTTTATTTTTTGAATTAGTCAAAAATAAAACTTTAAAAATATCGTAAATTTTAATACTGACCATAGTTCGTAGAAGAAAACAATAATTCCCTTCCACCAAGCAAAAGCAGCTGTAGCGGCTATCACACCTATCAAACATCTGTTAAGTGTTGCCATATCATGAATTCGGAATTGTACAAGATTTTTGTATAGAGGGTTAATACTAACAGAGTGTACAGATGGTGTATAATAACAGATTGGCCACGGCTACAGATGGTGAATAATAACAGATTGGCCACGGCGTAGAAACTTTTTCGTCCGAAAAAAGCGGCGATTTAAACGAAAACAGGCAAACTTTAATACAACTATTTTATTATAAATGTAATTGTTAATAAAAAATAGACATCAAAATACAGTAATAATAATAAAATGATTGTTTTATGCATTGAATTTATAAAAAATCGTGTTTTCAAACAAAAAATCTTAATTTCGAATGTTATAAAACATTTTTGTGTTTAATTTAACTCTATGTGCACAAAAATATCTCAATTTTGTCGATAATAATACACTAAAACTAAAGTTAAGTCGACATAAATGAAAGACAATCTGAAAATCTCAAATTATTTACAAAATTGGAACATTTTTGAATTTTTCGATCATTAGTGTATTAGTATATTATTAGTGTATTATTATTATGAATGCTACACAGGGATTCATATGAATCACTGTGTAGCATTTTCCTCTGTACATAATACCACAGGTTTATATTTTATATAATAGTAGTGGAAGCAAAAAAGCCATATCGCAACTAATTTCAAGTTCATTGGCCGATTATTGATGATGTCAATGTCATTATTTTACTCGTTCAAATCAAAAAGTGACATTTCAAAAACTCATATATTAATCAAATTTTCGAGTCGCACTGGAAAAATAATATTTAGAAAGAATTTATTATTACATAAGTTAAAAAAGAAATAGAATTTTGTGGTTTATTACTGTGCAAATGACTGAGTATTATTAAACTTAAGTAATCAATTTATTGTTATGGTAAATTCTTTGGTTATGTGTAATTCCATATGATTATGCACCTGGGAGGTCCATGTAAGAAAAAAGTCAATAAATTCCAATTTGAATTTATTTGCAATTATCTATCATAAAAAAGGATCGCCGGTCTATAACAAACAATAAAAATATACTTAATATATAGCCGCATCATACGAAAAAATGCTTAGGTTTTAATATTTTAATGCCATACTGCATATTCCTATTTTAACTAGACTTCATATTTATATAGTTGCAAAGGGAAGTCGTAATTTAATCTTTTGCTCATACATTTAATTTAATTATATCTAACAATATAAACTACGTCTTGTAATTTTAAATTTGTATTTAATCAAATAATAGAGGTATTTAAATAAGGCTTGATCAAATAATGGTTCTTGTTGGTAAAGGGCGTATCTTTTTCTAACACTCAAGAACAGATAAACGAAAAAAATTTGGAATTTCATTTTAATTAATTAAAATTTTAGAGCTGACCAAATTACATGCTCTAATATACATATTGCACACTTAAACTACAAGTTCTTAGTTAATCAATTTAATTGAATACCTACTCAAAGTTGATTTCATTGTTGACTCAGCTTTCTTTGTTTTTTATTTTAACAATTTTTATGTTATTTAAAATTGTCGTTCGATAGCTCAAAATCTTTAACTTTTATACCTACATTTGGTGTGCCCTAAGGGTCAATATTTGGTCCAATATTGATTCCTTTGCTGATTAGTAACCTTGACGATTTGTTTAATTCAAAATATTTATGCTACTAAATATTTTTACGGTAAATTGGATAGGTGCGTATTAACCTTTTCCCAAAATTCAAATTGTAGGTATGCTGTTAAAGCGTACATTTTTAGAGAAAAACTTCACAAAACATTTTCCTAAATTGGAAATGTTTACAGGACTGAAAACGATGAATTCAGTTTTATTGAAAGAAAAGATCCATCCAATAGAGCTTCCTAAACTTAAGTAGATGTTGATCTCATTGTTTCCGTTGTTTATATTTTAAATTTGTATTGAGCACCTCCAGGAACCACATAACTGTAGATATTTTAAGGCAATTGATTGACAAGACTAGAATTTTTCCTTTCACATTGAACACAATTATTTTGTTTACATATTAAATAGATAAAATGCCGTCGTTGCGACAGCGTATGACAACATATTTACGTCAATTAAGTTTTATAGCCGATCCAAGAGAAGATGTTGATAACATTGTAAGAAATTCGCCGGATCGAGGTTCTTTTATAACCAAATACTTAGAAGAAGGGTAAGATTATTGCATTTTGTAATATATTAAATCGATTATTTACAAATAAATTAACAGTAACGTAAATGAATATACATTTCATTCCGACATAATTCATGGAAAGGAACCTATCGCTTTGCCCGATTTACCATTAAAAGATTACACAAATCGTTCGCAAACAATTACAGCGGCATGCACCGGTCCCGATGAAGGTTTAACAACCGTTAAACGTTCTCGATTGCATTTAAGTGCCGGCCCAGATATTGATTTTATTGATACACATCTGGAACAGGATATTGATACAAGAAATAGCTCAGCAATACCGAAAGGAAAGCCAATGGTTGGTGGACAGAAAATCCAATCCGATCAAAATGGCAACAAACAATTGTTTACAAGAGCACGAAAATCTCTACGGACCCAAGATCCAAAATTAAATGTTTCTTCAACGGAAATTGATAAAAAACATAGTTCCGTCGTCGTTGGTAGTAGTTTGGCAACATCTAAACCAACGACTTCCGGTACATATAAATCGAATAGAAATGTCAAACAATATACGACATACAATGCGCATAAAAGTACAGTTGAAATTGATTTATGTTTAAAGATAAACAAAGAGAATCTTTCGCCAAATGATAAAAATACTGGCGACCCCGTAAATAAGGAAATTACTAGTCCAACATTAAATGTGCCAGAGAAAAAATCATCGCCAACTCCAAGCAACGTTCCCAATTGGCAAATTGAAAATGATCTTGCCTATTTGGTGACATCATCGATGTACGATAAAAATAATGTCAGCTTGGAAAATGAATCGAATTCGATATTTAATTGTATATCGGATGATCTGCCTGAAACCATTGCTGGTGTGTCTGATTGGAAATTGGATAATGATCATGCTTATGGACTTTCGGTTTCGTTGTATGAGAAAAATATATCAATCAATGAACAAGTTGGTAATCCGATTGCCGATTGCTATGGACTTATTGGTCGTAGCGATTCATCGGTAATGGCTTTGGCTGATGGTGTCAATTGGGGTGATGGTGCTCGATTAGCTGCGCGATCAGCTGTACATGGTTGCTTGGAATATTTAGACACAGCAGTATTTGGTCAAGCACCAGGTAATAACCCATTGAATCATTTTCTTGACTAAAATCGGTCTTGTTTTAGGTGGTATGGCAACAACAACACGTGAAGTGTTTGTTAGTCTGCTTCGTAGTTTTTGGGAGGCTCATGCATGTATCCTGGAAGTTGGTGGTTCACTAAGTACACTAACAGTTGCTGTTATATTACCATTGGCCGGCAATCAAGATGGTAAATATATTGTCTGTTCATGCAATGTAGGTGATTCACTGGGTTATGTTTATTCGAAAAAACATGGTGTCAAAGAATTTACTCAAGGTAACGATTTAGTAAACCGAAATGAAAAATGCATACCTTACTGTGTATTTTTCCAGGATCTCATGATATAACATCAATGCGTGACATGCGCGATGCCTTAGGTGCTCTGGGACCAGTTCATGGCAACAAACCGGAACTCAGTAATCTAACTCTTTCAATGACGGTCGTTGATTCGGGTGATATTGTCTTTCTAACATCGGATGGTTTAAGTGATAATTTTGATCCGGTTGTTGGTAAATTTGTTGAACCTTTCACACCCGAAGCCATTAAACAAACAGCACTAAAAAATGATGTCGACATCCGACCTATACCAAAACGACATGACAAAAGACCATCGTCTGCCCAAATTGGTGAATCAAAAAGGAATTTACATAATCTCAATGTTCAACGAAATCAACAACAAAAAACCTCAAAATCAAAAACGGTGTCGATGGGCACCAACAGTAAACAATCCGTTCCAAATCCATCCATGACAACAAAACCAAACTCAGCCACTCCTAGTACTAGTTTAAGACGACAACAGTTCCTTCGATCTCATACCGTCATTGAACCAAGAATAAATTTATTGAAAAAATCAACACAAACATTTCCTAAATCATCGACAGGTCTTCCATTGGTTACCGGACAACAACGACACACATTAACATTGCTTCGATTTGAGGATTTACTTAGCTATGGGATAAATAACACATTGAAACCATGTCAAACGGCAAAGAAATTATGCCATCTCCTAATGGATTTTGCGATTATGATAACGTCGGCTAAGCGAAAATTATTGGAACAGAGAGAATTATTTTACAAATTGACAATCGGTCCGAATGGTGTGAAAAAAGAAATTGAATTGACAAAATTGCAGCAAAGAGCCGCCCGCAAACGTATTGTCGAAAATACCATGTATTCATCATTGCCCGGTAAATTAGATCATGCTTCGATTGTTGCCTTTACAATTGGCCGAAGTGATCGTGTCGTTGAAGTAAAAGAAAAGAAGAAACCGGTATTTGAAGAAACGAATTTTTAAATTTCTCATTTATTTAAGAATTTAATTTTTTTTATATATTATTTGTGTATGTACAAACATGTAGGTCTTTATTAAGTTTTAAATCAATCAATTGAATTTTGTTACCGTAAATATTTTTAGGGTATTTTTAGGGTAAAAGAAATTTGTTATTAAAATTTTTTTTAAGTATATTTTTTTTGTTATACATGCATACATATTTTTTTTATATTATTATTATTTTTTTTTTTACAAATTTTATCATAAAAAATATTTATTATTAAAATTTTATAAAATTTAATGTAAAATGTGAAAACAGGAAAAAATGCTTTTTAACCAAAACTTTTGGCAAAATAAAATTTATACAATTTAAAAACAAAATGGAACAGTAATAGTAATTTTTAGAAGTCAACTGATTACAAACAATTCCTTTTAAATAGGCAAAGATGCGCAGAAACTGTTTTTCGTTTATTCCGTTATTGGTAGGGTTGCCAACATTGCCCCGATGGTGACCCGGAGAAAAATAATGTTTTTTTGGGGGGAGGGGGCGAAGTGGTCAAAAAAATATACCTATTTACATAATATATTAAAAATTAAAAATAAATATATAATATAAATAAACATTCTAATTTCGCACACTTTCGAACAACGGTTTCGGTTCTGGGGGGCTTTTAAATATGAATAAAATGTTTCAGAATTCATATCAACATTAATTCAAATTTCAAATTCTATTTCTCCAAACGGAGCCTATTCTATTTCTCCAAACGGATTCCATTAAGGAAAAAATCCGTTCAACAAACGCATTACTAATAGTGAAAGTGATAGACATAACTTTGGACACTGGGTTCGAAGAGAATGTACCGCAGTTTAAAAATATTATATAAAAAAATAGTTTGCATATTGATTAAGAGACAGCCACCCAGATAAAAATGTCAAAAAAATAATGATACAATTTTGAATATGTTATTTCGTTATTTCTTTCAGACCCGGAAAACTTCATGGTAAATACGGAGCCCGGACAATAAACGCCGAACCCGGAATCTCCAACGTCAACGTGACGGTGTTAGCATCCTTAGTTATTGGTCGCATGAAATAAATAAATATTCCGTACGTGACGTTGATTATAAATCACATTGATATGTAATGTTTCCTCATCCAATTGGTTTATTACACTCTTACATAATTATAAGCCTGATGTATGTACTTATTTATCGTGCTAAGTTCTACGGACAAAAATAACCTTTTAGCTTAAATTTCTTGTACTAATGTTTAATATTTACTAGGAACGGCCGAAACAGATTTGCTAACAAAGAGTCACATTAGATAATATATATAATCTTATGATTAATTTTCTTTTCGACTAAAATAATCGAGTTTTCGAACCAAATTCTATTGCTCGTCGCCAATGCAAAATATTTTCCATTTAGGTAAGAATAAACGAACTACAGTGCAATCTCGATAACTCGAATTCCTCCATAACTCGAAGTTTTTCATTCCCCTTGAATTTGCCTATATTAAGCCATGTTAATTTCTACTTTAGGATTTGACCAAAGAACTTCTATAACTCAAAGTATTTACTACAAAACCGCTACAACTCGAAGTCGCAATACGAAAAAGAATGTTTATGATATGTTTTGTCCGTTCTAACCTTTATGCTAGTCGATTTTCGCTCATATAGC
>JANSTT010018783.1:0-12973 GCA_026745375.1 Platyura marginata | reverse complement strand
TCATTTTTCTCAATCATTTAAAACGATTGAACGAAATGACCGAATCAGTAAAAAGACCGATTTCGCCCATCTCTATTCCGTACCGTTCTGTTTCGCTCAAATTTAGCATCTAGAAACAATGACACCGTTCCGACAATATCAAAATAATAAAACAAATTCCAAAATATTAAAAGCAAAAAAATACAAAAACAGCGTATTGTAAATGGTTAAAAAAGTTTATTTTCATTCATTTTTTTCTTAAATCGAATAAAACGTATCACTACACAGTTTAAAAAGCCAAATTGAGGTTACGTGTTCCGTTCCATTCCGTTCAATTTTAATTTTTCCCATCTCCCGACGTACCGTTCCAAACATTGTGACATATCTTCAGTAAAGCCTATGCACTTGTAAGCTATGTTGACATTTTCAATATTTAAAAACGAAGCAGAGCGGAACGGAATGGTGCGGCGCATTGTGCCCGTAGCTTTAAATCTCAAATTATTCAAACTGGAGAGCCAAATAATCAATATGATAGTATATGCAGGCGCGGGTTGACAAGATGAAAAAATTCATTCGTAAAGAATCGTATGCCGAAAAATAGTGTAACAGAACGTTCGGTTTGTCACGGCATGTTTAATAGGTGGTTGATTGTTATAAAAAAAATTTCCGCTTAAATTTTCGGTTAAAGCAAAAATGTCACTAACAATTTTTGTACATTTTTGTATATAAGTTAAGTTATTACTGTAATTTTCTGTATGGTTCAATCGAATTCGAGAGATACAAATTCCCGTTCCGTACAGTTTATTTTTCTATTTCAAGGACTTGTGTTAATTGATGCATGTCATTTAAAATTGCAGATAGATTACTATTACTCAGAAAATATCAAAATAACAGACCATATGACGTATTTCAATCAACATTAGTGATATACAATCACGTTAAATATTTTTATTTACTATTTATTTACAATTTAATTTTTTTCAAAAATTTCTTTTTTAATTTTTGTGCTTTCTCCACGTTTTGGACATTTTTAATAAAACTATAAAACTGCAATAAAAGGCTGCTCAGTACAGCTTAACTTTAGTGTATTATTATCGTTTTGACAAAATTAACATATTTTTGTGCACATGGAGTTAAAAATGGGTTTATGGTGTATTTCGATGTATGTATGATGTTAATCAAGGGCATTATAACTTTGGTACGGAGTTTGTAACGCCCCTTAATAATCATCGTAAAAAAAAAATAAAACACCATTGTCTTTCTCGTGAAATTCTAAGTCGAAATATGCATATCCGTCAGTCTCTCCGTGACCAAGATTTCGGCCGAACGGCTGAAGCTAGAAAGCTGAAATTTTGACAGTTTGTTATATAGTCCTAGAACCTAGAGTAAGATCACGTCACGGACAGACGAACGGACGGCCATACCTATTTCGACTTAGAATTTCACGATAAAGACAATGGTGTTGAAATTTTTTTTTCTATGGTGAGTATTAAGGGGCGTTACAAACTCCGTACCAAAGTTATAATACCCTTCGATTAACATCATACGGGTATAAAAAATCCATTAAATTACTACTTTTTAGAATATTAGATAATAATTATCAGAAAATAATTCGACCTGTAGTCATTTAGAAGTGAAAAATACGCAACAACATCACCTTAAAATCACAATTTATTATTATTTTTCTCTTGAAAATTTATTTAAACATTTTAATTTGTATAATTTTTTAAGTTTATTGAAATTATTATCAATAATATTGCAGATAAATATCCATTTTCCACCGCTTATTTTCGCATACGTCACGTGCTAATGGTGAATTATGAATATTTATCATATGTATGTTTTACTACATATCTAATATAAATTGTTAGATATCTAATTTACATAATACAAAAAAAAATTATAGTAAATAAGATACCAAACGTTGGATATCCAATTGCGTGATATGGCCCCAGATTAACTTGATATGTTAACATACTACGTAGTGTACCTATATATCAGGGGTCAGACTTTTCTTAATGACGATCGATCCAACGTGAAAATACAATGCAAGATCGACTAAAACTATAGATAAAATTTTTTGCAATATGAGAAAATGTCGATGCACAAGCACACAGATAGGTGGAACGAAAATACGTCGTCAATTGCAAAGCAATAGCTCTTAAACAGGGATATTTTTCTTCATGGAGCAAAGACTAATAAATATTTTCAGAAGCTCTTGCTTTTATAAAAATATCTGAATTAAGTGCTATAATTTAATTTTCTATTTTTGATGAATCAATATAAAAAAAGTAGAAAAAGTAAAAGTAGTAGTGCGTTTCTTCAACATCCTTATTTCCGAAAGGGAATGACATTAACAACAGAATTGGATCTAATATTTTGATATCAAACTCATTGATTTTTTTTCAATTTCTGCAATATCGTCAATATATATATCAATATATAGTCAATCAAATATCAATATATGTATATCAAATAATATTATATTAACATTCAACTTATCTTTAATTACTTCTAAACTTGGAAAGTTTTTTAAATCTTTTGCTGACAACTGAAATGTTTTCCCAACTTAATTTTTAAATTTATTGTTTAAAAAAAGCACACTACGTGAATTTTCGAATTTAACGTTTGAAAAAAAAAACACTAAATCGTTTTAATGAAAATTCAATTTTGGTCGCTGAAAAAAATTAACAAGTATAACTGATTTTTTATTTATATATAATTGCTTTTATTATTATAATATTATTATAATTATTATATAAAAGCATCAAAAGATCGACCGGTCGATTGCCATCGACTGTTTGGGCACCCCTGATATATACAATACATACGTATACATATACATATACATATACTGATACCACCTATTATCAATTGGTTTTAATTGACTCTTAAAGAAATTATATACATTTGACTGTAAATGTTTGAATAATGTAATAAGTAATTATTAATGCAATGTTACTTACATGAATGCATACAATCATTGATTGTGGTAGCTTCAATTAAATATCCGTTGCATATTGTACATATAATATTCTCATTCAGATCTTTAATTTTTTTGCCTCTTTCCCTTTGGATTAAAAATCTAGGTGCTTTGGTATTTGAAATTGTGAAGTTAGACATCCTCTCTGGTTTTTCCTAAGGAAAATATTCCACATGTAGTTTAATATAATTTTTATTCTTATATATATAAAATTAGAAAATGGATAATCGTTGAATAAGTTAATAAATAAATTTTTATATCATGGTAGTAATCAAACTATAATATTATTAACATGGGCGTCATTTGGGGGGCTAGGGGAAGGCCATCGCCCCCCCAAGCGTCTGAATAAAAAATAATTCTTCAAGCCTCCAGCAAAAATATATCGAATAAAAAATGTTTTCTATTGCTCGTATTAAAATGCTTGTTTAAATATGCTTTCAGGTTTAAATTTTGTTTCCACTATTGGTATATGAAATATAAAGTGAAAGCTTTGGTTTTCTGTAGAAATTTTCAAAATTTCTTTCGCGTTTTTTAGTATTTTTTTAACAAATTGAAATTTATTTTTGATTGGTTGAAATATTATAATATATATTAGTATGCTAAGGTAAAATAAATGAATAAATGCAATTTTAATTCAAAATTAATTTTTTATTTATATGTAAATATATTTTAGCAGAATTTTCAATATGTTTTCCTTCGATACATTTACCGTTTCCAGATTTTGTAATCGTACATCACGCTTAAAAATCAGCATAACATCATTAAAATGTAACACGTTAATAGCTTAAAAGATCTTTTTTTGTAATAACGTTAAGTTTGATACAGTTAGCCGTTTCTTCAAAATTTTGTAATAAACCTCGAAGAATGTAACGTACATCACACATGGAAACCCTAATATATTCTTTATATTATTGAAATTTTATTAATTATGCTAATTTCACTCATTTCAAACAAAAACACGATACATCACAACACAACATGGACGTATGATTTCGTTCATAAGACATGTACCCCGTAGGTCACGCATACCTAGTATAGGTATATCTGGTCGATCTGTTTGTCATAATTATTGACCACATCTTAAAAAGGAATAAAAACACTTTAAAAAAATATATTTTCAGTAAATTTCGGTTTAAACTAAATTCAAGAACGAAGAACTGCATATAAATCATTTTCTGTGACGTACGCTTACAGAAAAAACTTCTTCTAAATAATTAATTTTTACCCTATGAAAATTATGGTCCATGATTACGAAATATTACATTTAATACTCGTAATATACTCTAATATTTTATAAATTGAATTTAAACGCTCCCAAATATCTTTAATACTGCCCGGTGCTTACTTGAATGCGCCGTCAAATAAACTAATACAATTGTGGAAGCGTACACACTTCAATGAAAAATGTTCCATTTCTAAATCGGGAAAAATCGTTTTGCAACATAAACTTAAAACTATTGGCATATAGTTTTCAGTAATTTTAACCCTGCCATGTCAATTTAAATTTTTAATGATATACAGTAATAAAAAAAACCATAAACTGAAATTATAATTATGAAAATTAATATTTTTTGAGGTTTCTTTTATTCTTTGGCTGCGAGTCGATTTGGCATTGATTTAACAAGTTTCTGTATTACTCATGTATCTTGGTCCATTCTTCCAAAATTGTCTCTTTCAATTGATTTTTTCCAAGAACTGTATGGTTGGCTAGTATTTTTCGGTCTAAATGTTCCTAGAGATGTCCGATAGGATTCAGATCTGGACTGTTTTTGGACAGTTATACAATAATAAGATCAAATGATTTATGCTTTGCGCTTAGGATCATTATCTTGGTAGAAATGAAGTGTTTCGCGCACTTTCTTTCAGGTTCTCCCTTAAAATACGAGTACTTATTAAGATACATTTCTTTGTTCATGATACCTACAATAAATCTTATATTTCCCGCTCCATTGTATCTCATACCATAACACTATCGCCACCATGTTTTACTGTTACGCCATACTTTATCTTGCCGTTGATCACTTCAAAACAAAGTAAACCTACTATGAATATGAACTTTTTTTAAAACTCAAGACTTCCATTTTTATATTTGTTTGCAAAATTCAATCGTGCTACTTTTACAAACTCCACCCGCCACACTTGCCCACAGCATTGCGTGTGTTATTAGCTTTTCCACGTAAACTCTTTACCGCGCTTAGTCTTGTACGCTCCCAGTCGCGCAGGAAAGAATGTGCATTCATTTTCATAACAAATTTCAATCACACATAACTGCACGTATGCTCTTTACCGTGCGTAATGTTGTACGCTCCTGGTTTGCTGGCGCTATTAGTTTGTTGCGTGCAATGCATAATTTATAGCAATTTTTTTCGTAAAATTCAAGTTGTCAAATTGTCTTAGGCTTCAATTTAGTACCACTAAAAATAAATTTTTTTTTGCCAGTTTAACCGCTCGTGAGAATTATTGATCCTATCATGGAACTATTTTAAAAATAAACTTACGTCATTTGGAAGAAAATGGAAAAAAAATTGGTCGTTCACCGAACATCTTTACCATTTTTTTTGTGGATTTTTAAAAAGTGACACAATTTTCTTAGTACTAAAGCTATGGTTTTTAAACTTCGTATTTTTATATTATTTTGAATTTTCAGCATTTTTTGCCAAATAAAATTTTTAGAAAACATGAAACCAAAAAAAAATAGAACTAAATTTATTTATGTATATAATATGACTGACTGTATATAAAATGCCAGTTACATATGGACAATTCAACCATTTATATCCTTTCAAAAGGGAAAAAATCGTCCAAACTACAAAAAATATCTCATTCCTTTTTCCTGTGGGATACATAATTTTTAAGTCTCAAAAAACAATTCGTGGTAAGGGAGTACTAAATCCCTTATCACTTGATCTCTTGTAATATCTCAAACAAATTATTTTAAAAACCGGCTTTGCAATCTTCCAGCTGAAGGCGGTTTTTCTGGATGTAGTTCAAAATTTTTTTTTTTATTTTATTAATTAAATCAAAAACAACTTTTCGTCGCAATTTTTCGAATGGATTTCTAATTCATCATAAGGCTACAATATAAACAATCAACATTTATCAAGATTCCAGAAAACGAAAATTAAATTTACCCAGGTTAATACTATTTTACAATTTTTCCATTTAAAACATAATTACAGCTAAACTAAAGCAAGATTCCAAAACATAAAAGTTAATAAAATTTTAAAAAAAGAAGAAAAACAAAGAAAGAAGTGAAAGTCAATAAATCATGTTGACAATGATACGGATAAAATATATTAATTCTCTAATCATTCTAAAATTGTCACTAAACATAAAAGAACAGGCCCTCGACAAAACAAATTAAAACCTATTAACTAATTAATTGCTTATAATTGGTACTGAGCTTTTCGGTTTTACATCTAAGATTCATTGCATCATTCTTCATCATACAGATATGCAACAACTCCAACACATTTCTCTTTCTATAATTATTCTCCATTTGCAGAATTTTGTGCCTAGAGTACTTTAATTTGTGACCCGTTTATAGAGAATGCCTTACGGCTGCAGTACAATTTTTGTTTTTTGAAAGTGATAGTCTCTTTTCATAATCCTTTTCATGTTCCTGTTTTTTTGAGACACGACTTGAAATTAAGTATCCTCCCTTTATTTGTTATCTTTTGCAAAAGTCTGTTAAAATATTACCATCCTTGTCTTTTGTTATCCAAATACGGCAACATTTCATTTTCTCAATGGTGAATTTTATTAATGGATGGATACTATTAAAAATCGTTAGTGTGTTCTCAATTCTTCCTTTGGTCCAATGACAAAAATATCATCAACATATTTCTTCAAAACCACAGCAGGATCATAATCAAGTTCAGATATCGCCAACTCAATTATATCCGTCATCACTCAATCAGCTAATATTGGCGAGAAAAATGATCCTATTGGCAAGCCATTCCTTGATTTATAAAATAATCCATTATATAGCAAGTAGTTATTTTCTTCTGCACATAATTTGATTATCTCCAAGAAATTGTTTTGGGGTATCGATGTTATTTTTTCTATATTAAGCCATCTCTTGCTCACTGAACTGTAAACCAAAGACAGCGGAATTCTCTCAAACATTGATACTACATCCAATGATGCCGTTGCATGTTCTTCAGTTATGGTTATTTTGGCCAGATCTTTTTTTAGTTCATAAGTTCTTTACATTGTATGTTAAATTAGGATAAGCGGTTTGGCAAATATGGTTGATATATTTGGACAGATCGTATGATGGACTGTTTTTGTTAGCAACTATAACCCTCAAAGGACGTTGAACTGATACTGGCCATGGGCCCTAAATTCTCAGTCAAACAACAAAAAGAGCATCTCAACTTTATGGTCCCCCCAACCCCAACCCTCTAGCTCGCTGCGTTTAGCTCATTTTCGAAAATAAATTGGTTTTTTTCATAAAATTAATCCACCTCTACGTTCTATATGTTAGACCAGCGATTCCCAACCTTTTTTCATGCGACCCATTTACAATTCATTAATTTCGTGGCCCACTTACACGAACCCAATGCAATTAATAAAAAAAATTATAGTTTGAATTAAATGTGAAATATCATATATTTTGCAGCATAGTTTCCACTGCAGAATAGTGCTGTAAAATAGCTCAGTCTAAAACAGACATGTTAAGGAGTTGTGGAGTTAGCCAAAAAACACACCTAGAGTTAAGAAAGTTAAATCTAAAGCTCAATCCTAGTATAGACATTGATATCACTTATTGATGAGTGGAGTTAACAATATTAAATAAACAATTTTAATATTTGAAAAACACATTTATATTTTTAATTTTACGCGACCCAATTTTAGTTGCATGGGATCCCAAATTGGGTCGCGACATATCATTTGGGAATCGTTGGTTTTAGACCATCCATTTTAGATCCTGTGTTATCTTACTCATGATTTGTTCAAAAAACACAAATACACATACAAATATACATAAACACAAATTCATCAAAAACACAAATCCATGCATACATATATAATACATATAATACATACATATATAATACAAATATAAATGCATACATATATACAGTAAAACTTCGATTAACCATCAGAGTCGGGACCGGGACCGTGACGGTAAATCGAATATATAGTCACATAACAGAAAACCTTAAACAACAACTAACTCTCATCTATTGCATATACATGTACTTTATTTTATAAAAACAAACAATATACAGTAGCTCACTATCGTACATATCTGGCGAAACCATTGCATTCTAGAATCATTTTTAATCGTCGAATATATCCGTCATCGTCACAATTTAAGTAAAATGTCTTTAACTTTGACAAATATTTACGGTAAAATCACTTAAGGGATTAAAAACGTACTGACGATTAATCGAAGTTTTACTGTACATTAGGGTGGATCGCTTTTTAAAAAATGAGATTTGCCAAAGCCCTGGGGGCGGAAAACTTGTGTTATAGGCTAAAAATCTTAAGTTTAAAATTTTGTGCAAAAAAAATTATATTTGAAGGTCCCTCGACCCGTTTAAAGGTCAAAATTTGGTAGTTTTTTCAGTTTTTGACTTATAACTGTTCAACGAACAATTTTAGCTGAATTTGATGTATGACAAAGTTATAGGTTATTAAATTACCTTTAAAATAATATACATATAATATGCCTATGTTTTGTTCATATTACAATTATTTATATAGACTTAAATATAAAAATTCATGATTTTCAGATTATTGTTTAATTAACTTTATCAATATATAAAAATTCTTGATTCACAATAAATAAATAACAAATAAATAAATAAATAAACAAAAAAAATAATAAAAAATAAAAATTCATTTTTTTACAAAAATTTTCTTTGAATCAAATTTTGGACAATCGATTTTAGAGTTGTCCTAATAACACCGTCACACTAATCATGAGTGTTCAAAATACCCAATTCGACTATTAACCGGGTAATTTTCTTGCTTATACCCGATTTTTTAACAAAAACAATAATAAATACAACAAATTCAGCTAAAATTGTTCGTTTAACAGTTATAAGTCAAAAACTGAAAAAACTACCAAATTTTGACCTTTAAACGGGTCGCGGGACCATCAAATATAATTTTGTTTGCACAAAATTTTAAACTTAAGATTTTTAGCCTATAACACAAGTTTTCCGCCCCCAGGGCTTTGGCAAATCTCAAATCCAAAAATCTCCATACAAAAATAATCCACCCTACTGTACATACTATATATATACATACATACTGAAACATAATTGACCAAGCCAATAACATACAATGTCTCTCAGGTTTACCTACAACTCGCCTTATATATGGCAAGGAATAATATGTACTAAATAAATGTACTTCGATAATAGTTAATAATTAACGTTAAAGTGTAAATACCAACTTATTTATTATAATTGTGCAATAAATTAGTTAACTAAATTAATTTTAAAATCTTTAAATTTAAATATATCAACATACAATACATTTGTATGTATCTCGTAAATAAAAAAGCAAACTTTAATCCCGCTTATTATTCAACAAAAGTTTATCAAGATTCCTACATAAGTTTATTAATTTAAATAACAAATAACATTTCTACTTACTAACCACAATAAAACTTTAATGGAACATTCTATCATTGTTTGAATTCACACAATTGTTTTCCCGTTTCATTTTAAGCGAAATCGCATTCGGAGAAGAGAATACTCAAAACAATATCTCTATCAATAATATCCGAATTGTTCCGAACTGAATTGAAATTTCGCCTCGTCGGAATTTTCATCCACACAAATTTATTACATTGAGCAGAAAACAGAATCTATGGTCTTCTATGCTTCACGTTATGCTAACACATACTATCTCAGTCGCTGTTTTTATTTAGTTTAATGATAACGTCGCCATACAAACACAAATACACATTCTTTGCCTTACGTGTAAAATTCGATAGATAATGTGTGGCATTTGAATTTTCCTAATTATACATTTAAAAACTATAAAAATTTAAACAATAATGATTTTTGAACACTATCTATTTGTTTTTTGAACCACACGTACAATTTGTATTTCATCCAAAAAGAAATTTGACGTTTTACCGAGACAATTTTCACAGAACCTCTGAACAGTATGAAATCTTTCACTCAACTGATGTGAAGTTTGCTTCAGAAGGGAGAATTATCGACCCCGCCTAAGTAACTCCGCCTTACATACTTGTGTCCAATGTGAGTCTTCAATTTCTCTGACGTCAGCGCGAAGTTTCCCGATTTTTCCCGACGCAATGCGTTTTAACCATTTTGTACGTCTATAAAAAAGAATATTGCAACGTAGCAATAATAGTATATTTTTTATTATAATTTAAATTCAAACTTTACCAGTTTTAATGAAATCGAAACCTGCGGACTTTCAAGCATATAAATTAAATTTTTATAACACTCACAATATTTTATAAATCAGCTCACAACTGATATAATTTTTGATTTTCATAACATTCAACACTATTGATGTGATGATGATTCCTCAGACGACTTAAAATTTCAGACATTTGTTTCATTCTCGATTTATTATACTATAGGTAGGTATGTAAGCAATCGTTTCAGAATTTGGATTGTTATATGTATGTATATGTATAACCGATTGATTTAAGCAAGGAATATTTTTGATAAAAAATTTGTAAAACAGTGTGACGATGAACAATTCAACTTTTTTCTTATGTCGATCGGATCCATAACAAAACGGAGTAAATAATTATTTATTTGTTGCTTAATCGGCTTTTCGGTCAAGCAAAAAATAAATAACACAAATACGGTAATAAACATACTCAAAAATAATTATTATAAATTTTTCCTCAGTTATTCACGACAATATTATTATTTATTTATGTATGGAGTTTGTAACGTCCTTTAGTACTTATCGTAAAAAAAAATTAACACCATTGTCTTTCTCGTGAAATTTTAAGTCGAAATATTCATATCCGTCCGTCCGTAATCACGATTCCCGCTGAACGACTGAAGCTAGAAAGCTGCAATTTTTACAGTTTATTATGTGCTCCTAGAGTAGGATCTTTATTGTTTTTGGAGCAAATCGAACAAGATATAAGGGAGGCTGTGGCATAGTGTGCATTTTATTTTTATCATTTAATCGAAGGATAGCCGGAATGTACAAAAAAACAATTATAGAGAGTTCAAAAATTTAGATTTTGTTCATAGAACCAAAAAGTTCCACGACCTACCGTTATGCCATTTTTAGTTTTTTGTTTCCACACGGTATAACAATATAAAGTGGAAGCTTTTTTTATAATCAATATTATTTGTTGTACAGAAAAAATTGATAAGGAAAAATACGTTGATAATAAATAAGGACTCATATGGGTATATTATAATTGGCGCATCTACTTATTTCTTCTTTAGTGGTTTATATACATATATATAGACCAATATATTGGACAAATTTATTTTGATAAATTTTGTTCTATCAATTTTTACACGATTACATATCAGCTTGTTTCAAACCAAATACATACATACATATTACATACATATATGTAATTCAATTTTTGTTTTGCAAATAACAAACTATTCAATTAAACCACAGTTTTACTATTTTCGGAATAGTAGATTTTTTTTCTACCTTTTTTCTTTTCACCTCTCTTTATTTCTTTACTTTTGTTCAAACCTCTTTTTGGCGCGAATCGATATTTTCTTTTACTCCTTATTTCACTTTCTCTCTCCCTTTAATTGAGGCACGCTTTTAAAAAGCCTCAAGGATGTTTCTCATCATTTTATGGAAATTATACTTCTCCACATTTAGAGGTTGTTTGAAAAGTTTTGCGGTGGTTGAATATAAAAGAGAATACATACATATCTGTGAGACACATGGCAGAAACAAAATATAATGTTTTTGTTTAATTCATAATGCAATGTCCCTGGCTCCCGAGACACCACTTATAAATTTAAACACTAGACATTAGTTTCGATAATACGTATTTTTATTTAAACTTTATTAAAACTAAGGATCAATGTTAGGAACAGGAAAGATTGCAATTGCACTTATCTGTTCGTTTATTTCCATCCAGTAGACGCCATATGTGATGCGTGGACCAATATGAAATTGTTGTATAAATGTTGTATGTGGAATTAATGTTGTATCTTGTAAATATGTTTATGTTGTATATATGATGTTTAAATGTTGTAATCAGATGTTGTAAGAATCTCGCACAAATACTGTCTCCTTGTTATTTCTGTTAGTGTTATACTTGTTTTTATGTTTTAATATTAATGATTTTTATGCAAGCTCGAGCGTCCACACTGCTCGCCGGTTCGTATAGCTCTCCCAATCTTCATTGATCTTTCCGCCTCGTTAAACTTGGCCGGCGTTCGATACTTGGCTCATCGAACTTACGATTAATGATGGATACCGGAGGGATATTTTGATAGGAATATAAATTAATTACATAATATTCTTACATTAAAGCGCCCGAGAAGGACGTTACAATAATAATATTAAAAAAGGAAGAGACCGCAAAGGCTGCTATATATTATTCATCATTTTAACCCATATGTGAGTGACAAGGTACCCGGGTGCCTTTAACGCCTTTAACCGATGAAGGTGTTTTTTTTGTCACACACATAAGGGTTAAACATGTAATTTTTCAAAATAAGAAAAAAACAATTTTTTTGCAACAAATAAACAAAATTCTTTCGAATTATTCTAATTCGTTCTACAACTTATAAATAATTTGAGTCAAACCCGGAAGTCAGTTTCACACCCGGGATCTTGAGAGAGAAACCCTAGTGGGATCAATGCAATGAAAGTCTCCATAAATTAATATGAGAATTCGTTCACTTTTTTGTTGTTGGAAATCGGAGCCAATGCAATTGGTGTCAGTGCTACTGTGCCTTTGTATTACATTACCATAGATAAAACTATCAGATGGTTCACTCTCATATAATGAATTTAGTCATATTTTACTGAAAGATCAGCACCCATTGGGATACAATCTCAAAT
>JANSTT010018782.1:0-12976 GCA_026745375.1 Platyura marginata | reverse complement strand
AAATAATAAACAAGTACTCATACGGGTATATTATAATCGGCGTAGCCAATTTTTACTTCTTTACTGGTTTTTTTTAAGGATCCGAAATTCTATGATGGCGGACATTTTTGTCTGTTTTTATCGCTAAAAAACATTTGTTCTACGACTTTTTGATTTTTGTCCATCGTCAACTTCATCTGCCCCAAAGTTCCTAAACTTATGCAAAGTGTGTTTTTTAGAATTTCTTTAAGAAATTGATGAAAATCAAAAATTCGTAGAACAAATGTTTTTCGTGATAACAAAAGAGAAAATATGTGCAATCTTAGAATTTGATGGAATAAAAATTTTAAAAACGATCAATTATTTATTCTAGGGATGATCTCGGAAAAAGTGAAATATCTTGGTAATGGTTCATCCTATTAATAAGTTGTATGAAACATTTTTCTGTATTTGTATCAGATCTACAACTTTCTTTTATTAAAATTTTCCTTAAAATTTAAAATAAAGACGAGAAACTAGTTTATAAGAAAAAAAAAACAAAATGCAAATTGCATAAACTTAGGGGCTCTTGTGAGGCAGATAAAAACGACCGAAAATAAATAAGTCGTAGAACAATTGTTTTTTGTCATAAAAAAAGACAAAAAATTCACCCTCTTAGAATTTGATAAAATTAAAATTTAAAAAAATTTACAACTCTAATATACACGTTGTTAGTTAAAAAACTTTCAACCCCCAGCCATACAATTTTTTTGTGAAAAATCTGTTTTTCTTTCGATTTTTCGCCCGCTAAATGAAAGAATACCGGAAAAAAATTATAACAGCAAAAATGCATTTGTTATTTACCCTTCCCCTCCTTAATCCATTATATGAAATTGGAAAAATTTGGAAATTGGAAGTTTTTTATTTTTGGAGGGGCATAAAATGTGATAAAAATACCATACAATATACCGATAACAAATAATTTCACTTAAATCACACTTTGGAAGCCTCGTAGATTAATTAACAGCCTTTTTTACTGATTTTAAATGGTAGTTATTGAATGATTTTTTTATTATTGCATAAATTCCTTTATCTTTTATGCATAATTTTAACAATAAAAAAATTGAATTTATTTAAATATGTAATGTACCTATGTAGATATGTACTGTTGGGTGCTCATGTAATTTTTTTTTGTCAATTAATTATATATAGGTATATATATAAATATCTATAAACCAAAAGCTCAACTCTCAATCAAATAAACCATATGGTGAAATAATTCACATTTCATGTTATTTGATATCAAATTGTAGGTGTAGTGTTGGTGATTATACAGATAAACAAATATAATAAATATATTTGAGGCATTCGCTATTATAATTAACTCTACATATATGTATATGTATGTCGATACATATAATCACCACATTAGCGCCTCACTAGTATTTATCTACAATAAATATCTCTACACATATTTATTGATAACAAAAATCATCTTTAAACGATATGGTTAATGTAAATCGTATTAAGTACATGCGTTGTGGGAAGAATGTTAAGTATTACTTAGAATTTAGAATACATCAGTGGTTATCAGTGATGCGGCATGCGAATTCACGTACGTATGTACCAATTATAAGAAGTTTGCTTATTAATTTTCAATTTATTCAGTTATTTCATAATTTGATAAGTCGCTCTTTAATATCATCATTTTATGTATATGTTAATTAGGCATATCAATATATAAGAAAATATTTACCCACATAGAAGAAAATTCAGTGGCGGCAGTATATTGAGTTACATTTTGCTATCTTAAGAATAGGTAATGAAAATTTACATATTAAATTCAAGAATAAAATCAACAAATTGTCCTGACGACATTAGCATTTAAAACAAATTTTATACATAGAAAATAATTTAACAACATATATAATGTAGGTATGAGCAACAATACAGTGGCGTTACATAGATGGTAAACTTCAAAATTTTGTGAATTTTGATTTCTTTTTTTTTATTGTCAAAATTCTAATATTTGAAGTTTCGCCACTGCAACAATTACAATTCCATTTGACAGTTTATTAAGTACTACCTACCTACTATATCTATTGTTTTTGGAGCAAATCGACGAAGCTAGACGTATAACCAATTGGTGTATACCTAATTTGGATATAAACTTCATTTACTTGAAAAAAATGAAAATGTAATTAATTTATAAATTCCACGTCCTACCGTTATGTCGTTACAATCAATGTTACATAATTTATAGGTTTTTAATCATTTGTATTCAATTTACTCAATATTTATTTGTTGTGGAGACCATTTTTTTTCTTTAGATTTTCACAATTTTCCCTTAATTTTTCGGATCGTCCATTTATCAATGAGAGATTTCCATAGAAAACAGATTTAAAAACATCATATGATTTAAAGAAATTTTAAAAATCGAGCAAATGGAGTTTAGAAGGTTATTAATTTAAGGATGAAATTTGTGAAATTCGGGAAACAAAAATGTTGGTTTAGATTTTTCCAATTTTCCATTACATATCCCTTAGATTTTCAATGAAAGTTTCTTAAAAAATCTCCGAAATTACGGTGTTTGTTTTTTAAGTTTCGTAAGAAAAACCCGAAAAATTAATTAAATAAGAAATTCAATCAACAGAGGGCAGAATTGTCTTATAAAAAATTTAATGATCAAAATGCTTTTTTCTTATTTTCATGTGGATTTTTATTGCTGAGAAAAATCTCCATTACAAGTACGATTTTTTTTTTATATATAATGAAATCTTTAAATTGTTCAAAAGGATAGGAAATGTCATCCAGGTTTGTCACCATAAGGATACAATCGGAATATTATCAAAAATTTTATTATCTACAGTTTGGTTATCCAATTTCTACAATTAAATCGAGTAAAAATTATTGAACCTACTACAAGTATAAAAATCTACTCCTACTCCACAACTATATAACGAGAAGTAGTCTTTATAGTTAGTAAATTTATTTCAAAACTTTAATATCTAATTACGGGCATAGATACGTAGGCTTGGGTCAATAAATGTCAGTTCATTGTTAAAACAAAGCCATAACTTCAAAACTTTTTAGTTGCTTTATATTCAAACTTGATCTTTCTTTTTCTTTTTTTTTTTGTTTTCGCAGGTAGAAAACTTTGTTTGTTGATTTTTTTATATAAATACTTAAAAAAAAAAAAAAATTCTTATATTGCTCAATTTATTTTTTATGATAAAATGACTTTCTAAAAACACAATCAATTCAATATAAATTTAACCCTGAAACGGCTTACGTATATACCAATAAGTAAATGAACTTTATGGATAAAACTTTAAAGCTCCAAAAAACATAAACTTTTATCTGTTGTCTTGTCACTATGGTTCTTGGTAAAAAAATATTTTGAAACATATGCCGTAATAAACCATCGGGACTAAATTTTGTTTCATATCTATTTCTATCTATATAGAGTAATCTATCCATTTAATATGTGGGAGAGTGTACCCGGTCCGATGTGCGTTTTTTTTTTTTTGGTTTTGTTTTGTTTTGTATTTTTTTTATTTTATTTGTTTATCGACAATAGGATTTTCATAGATATTTTATCAGGAAATCGATGATACGAATTACGCAAAATGTTTTCGATTTTTATTGATGTTGGAAAAGTGATTTAATCAAATAGGACTTTTATGTTATTTGCATTAGCTCGACGATATACAATAAACTAAAATTACATTAATAAAATGAAATAATACCTTATCGATGGGCATATCTATAATTTGCAACGATTTGACTGACAACAGTTGTAAAATATTTGAAATGAGTTCTTATTAGATTTATTTTTTATGACTCAAAATATATATTTATTAGAGTGTCTATATACAATTATACATACCTACCTACGTACATATATGTAAATTAAGATTAGTAAATATTCTAATTATGACTATAAATGTGAAATATTAATTTGCATAAGTCATACTTTGGTAGGTAATAACATTTTAATATTAAAAATGTTTGAAAATTAATCTCTCAAAATGACAAACCTCTCACAGATAAACATTAAAAATTATTATAAATAAAAGTTTTGTAACTGATTTAGATTAGACTAAATTTAATCCTATAGGCTCAAGCTATAAAAATTTATTTATTAATAATCAAAACCTTATAAATGTTACCCCATACAATCTTAAAGTATGAGTATAATCTTCGCTACTGTCGTTTTATACAAATATACTTTATAAAAAAGTGTTTGACAATTTTTTTTTGTATATTTTTAGAAACTACTCTATTTTCTATTCCACGAAACCCATATTTTCCGAACTACTTCGACGATTTTATTGAGAGTAATATATTTTTAAAGGAAATTGTGCATTATGAGTGCTTGTGTGCATTATGCAAATTTCTTTGCATACCGGAAAAATGATTAGAAGTGAAAAAATCGTCTTACTGAAATCTGAAAGAAATCTATAAAAAATGTAAGTGCTTTTTAGGTTGCCAACAGGATCAATTAAAATTGGGAGTACTTCGCGGGAATAGTTAAGCCATCATTAAAAACGAAATTGAAATTGCAATAAGTTGGGGAATTGTATTAGCACATGCCTTTACAATAAAAAATTGCATTTGAAGTAAATCAACATATTGTTACAAAATTATACGAGCGAAGCCAGTAGAATAATTAAAATTTAATGCATTAAATAAAGAAAGAAAACTTAAGTCAATCATCATCCATTCATCAAAAAAGAAAAAAAGAGTAGAAACTGGGAACATCTTGAGCGTTTTTTTAAAAGTAACCCAATTTTGAACTTTTAAGATAAAATAAGATTTTGAAAAAAAAAAAAATTAAAATTCAACTAAATTTACACCCTCAAACAATAATACATACCAAAAACAATAATACATACAAATTTTTTGAAGTAATAATACCTAAAAACCTCCCCTGCAGTACCACCTTTAAAAAGAATCGAGTAAAATGATGAAATGAACACAAGCAAAATATTTATGACGTCATTGTAAGTGTTTTCTGTATTGGTACGCCACTGATAAATATTGTTATTAACTCATAAACCATTAAAAGCCAAAAAATGCAATTAATTTACATTTCGCCTGATTATTTCTATCAAATGTGGAATTAAAATATTTATTTGGTCTATTTTGTGTTCAACAAAAAAAAAAAAAACTGAAATTTATTAAACAAATCACAATTAAAAATTGATGAATCACCACATTAATATAGAATTTTGTTAAATATATAATTTATCAATTTAAATAAAAGTAAATACGGAAAGTTTTGTTTTTTTTTTGTTCATACGGACAGAGCGCGCCCGGTATAATTAACAACATTTTCTTTATCAGCAATAAATGAACCTACACACATCTCTCACCTCACCCACACCTACCCCAGCCAGAGTAGGTACCTATATTTTCTATGGTATATATAATCGGACCATGCGCATGAATTTGGGAATAAAATCAAAAAATTATTGTAACCGTTCCTCAGCTAGCAATGTTAGTCGATTCGTATAACATCCTTCATCCGTGGCGGCACTCATAAACACAGGAAACCAGAGGCATCATTTGTTGCATATCGTTCGGCGATGAAGGTTTAGTTTTTTTGAAAATAATCATATCCAAAAAAAAAAGAATATAAAAAAAACATAACAAAAGGAAAAGAAGTTCAATACGAATTAAATATAAAAATTAAAAATTATTTAAAAAAAAAAAAATTAAAAAAATTATTAAATTTAAAAATTGTGAGTTCAGTTATAAAATTGTGAAATTAGAAATTTGTGAAACATCTACACACTGTGTATATTAAGTCAAGTGTGAACTATTTGTATATGAAATCCTTCATTGTGATATATACTTATATGTTTGCTTAAGTCATATTATAAGAAAACGGTAAGTTAAAGGAAATTTTGTTTATCAATTTTCATTTTACTTTTTGAAAATATTTTTTATTTTATTTTTTTCATGTAATTTGAAATAAAGTCTTCTTTTTTTTCTCCTGAGCAGGTTATGTATATTAACTTTTCTTTTTTTTTTTTTTTTCTTTTCATACAATACTACCCGCAGGATACAAATTCACTTTGTGTTGTCAATTACGTTTCCATTCATAAAATTATCATCGCATGATAAGTTCTGTTACATGATATAGTAGTTAAATCGCCGTAAGCAACCATTGCGTACATCCAATTTACATAGCTTAACATCTAGATAATGTTTTCTGTCGAATTTTTATCTGTATCTCTTCTTATTTTTTATTTTTTTTTTTTCTTATTTTTTTTTTCTTTCTTGTATTATAAATTGTACAGACAGAACAGATATTACCTCAAATTTATAAATTTATATTATATTCAAACTTTGACCTAAAGAAAACAATTTTATAATAATATTTTGTCTAATATAACGTGTGTGTGATGACGGTAATGTACATGATACAAGCATGTATTTATAGTGTGAAGGAGGTTAATTATAAAAATGTGATTACAAATACTTACATATGATACAAGTCTAATGGGGGGGTGTCTCGTGTCTGTATATAGAAAAAGTATAAAAATAGGAAGAAATTGACACGGTTCGTTTTTATATTTTTCCCTTTTATTATAGATATTAAAGATTATATTGGTTTTGCTAAAATTGGATAATTAATTATCTGATTTTGATTATATTGTGTTGTTAAGAAAATTATTCCAAAATACCTACATCTTCATACATACCTATCTATAATATTTACTTATATGTATGTACCGTTATATTATAAATATAGAAATATTGTAAGATAGATTTACTTGTCTTTGATATATTTATAGAAATTATTGTACTCAAATGTATTCAGGGTTCCGGTTTGAGTCGCTAGGCTACCAGTTGCGCCTTATAGAAATCACTCTTTTTAGTTCTAGTCCGTTTTTTTTTGCATTACCATAATAAATCACTGAATGACCGGCTCCTCTTCTTGGTGCCCTGTCTCGTATAGCCTGTGCCATCGTGTCATCAGATTACTACCGATTCTTGGCGCTAGTCTCAATGATACGTAACAACCGTGCTCAATTTTTGATATTATATTAGTCATGAGATAGTCTGCATAACAGTGGAATCTTCTGTTTTAAAGTTGGAATCCGAACTACCCGGTCTCAGGTCAAATACTGCAGTAATATAGTTTATATAAATTTCCTTTCATTAAAATGTTTTTTTTGCCAAAATAACAGTCAGCCATGCAAGGACTTGTTGAACTCTTCGAACTGTAATTTGTAATCATTTTGCATAACAAACAAAATCCAAGTGACAGCAACGTAACGTAGTTTTTCTATTTTCTTATACAAAGTATTTCTAAAATTCTTACTATACATAATTTTCTTATTTGTTGAAATATTTGAACAAGAAAATTTTTATTTTCTATCTCTTTTGTCGTACAATTTTTTTTGCACTTTTCTAACAAAATATCGAGAAAATCATCAATATTGTATAGATATACAACTCAAAACTGGATATTTTGCAAGTCTAATTTTCTCCGAAATTATGTTAAATTCTTAAAAAAATAGGAATATTATGATTTTTGTGATATTTTTTTAGAAAACCAAAAAGAATGTATAAGGCAAAAAAAAAAAAAAAATTGAAATGAAATCTAAAAAACTTTAAATAAGTTACTTTGTATAGGAGAAAATAAAATTCACGCTACGTTACTGTCGTATCGATTTTGTTTCTAGAAATATCACTTACATTGCTGTTATATTAGAAAATGATTAGAGATTACAATTCGAACAGTTCAACTGTTCAAACATATGGTCTGAATCCATAGATTTCAAAAATATTCGCTATGTTATGTGGGTGTTAAATTCCATATTGTATGTATCATGTAAATACTATTATTATAAATAGTATCATATAATAACATTACAAACAGCAAATTTATATTGAAACCACCAAAATTTATACTTCCATTTACATAGATTATTTATTTCATCGTTATTTAACTTCAGGCGGATGGTTCGAATTCCATTAGAAACAATAGAACAAACATATAGAATTTAGCTGCAAAATTAATTAATTTCTAATTTTAGAGGAGATTGCGAATATCATTACAGAATTAATGGGAATTTTTTGGAATATAAATAGAAAAATATTTATTCGGTCAATATTTTATTGGTTAATTAAACCCAGATAGTGTGAGTCCAATGTATAAATACTCTGAAACCTTAGCAAAGAAGTCACATGCTTAAGAGTAGGTCATTTGTATCTTAACTGGTTTTGACGTTAAATTGAACTGAATTATTAGAACTAAAACAAAACTTTGTGGACGATTCATTTTTGGACTAATAAATGTTTTTTTTTCTTAAAATAATCTCAATTAATCGTGTCCTTTATATTTGGCACATATAGTTAGTCACTGTGACGTAAAAAATGATTGAAATGTACTTATGTTGTTTAAAAAAAGAAATCTACTTTTACTAAATCTCATTCATTATTATTATTTAAATGATGGAAATTTAATTCGATAAAAAATCCCCGTACCAGCTGTCCGGGAATCGAAGCCGGAACACTTCTTAAATATTATACTTGAGATTTTATTACTAAGAATTAAAATGGCCTAATTATTATATAAATAATAATTAATTTATAACAAAAATAGAAATGAAAACGTTTTTTATGTTATTTCTAAAAGGAATTAATAATTGTTTTCAGATTTGATCATAGCATAATTTTGCATATCAAACCATTTTTTTACTTTAATTTTACTTATTTTTCCTCTATTGTGCTACATATTTATAGATATTTTTGATGGTGGTTATATAATAAAGGCGGAAACAATTTAATTTTAGCTTGAATTATTAGTACACACCTTATAAGAAATACTTAGTATAAATAACTCAAGCAAATTTGATAAAATCCCAAGTACCTACTACTATAATTTGTATTGTCTGTTTAATCTCATTTAATTTCAAATAGCTTTTCTTTGTCTGTCTATTTCGATCGTTTATTTATCTTGATTTTCAACAAATTTTCCAAATTTGAACAAGACAAAGAAATTTAGAATCTATAATATTTTTTTTCTTTTCTTTTTTTCCATTTTTTTTTTGTTTTGTACAAAATCTCGATGATAAGATTTCGTCGGAAATTGTTACGTTTAAATATCGAAAAAACATCGAGTAAAAATCGGGATGCCTGGCATTTTTTGTTACCACAAAATAAAAACAGAAAATCAATTATATATTTCAATACTGAGAATAAAGTTCAGCTGATAGATCACATCGATCTGGAACCATTGATAATGACAACTTAGCACATTAAAATCACAAACCTGGCGTTTACATCAGACAGTAAAAATAGGACGATAAATTGGCAACTGTCTTAATCAAGACAGTTTATGTATATAGCGTTTACATTATGTATTGTCTTGACATTTTCGTTTGATAAAATGGCAGCAAACAGAACGGCCGCGAAAATTGAAGCTTTAAAATTCTTGCTTACTTACTCTTAAAGTAAAATTTTATTTTCAATCTTTTTTGCCTTATAAATTATTTTCGATTTTCTAACAAAATTTCGAAAAAATCATCAAAATATGCAATTCAAAACAGGGTATTCTGCAAGAGAATTTCTCTACGGATAATTAAGCCTGCAGAATACCCAGTTTGAAGTTGCACATTTTGATGATTTTCTCAATATTTTATTAGAAAACCGGAAAAAATTTATAAGGCAAAAATCATTGAAAATAAAATTTTACTTGAAATAAGATTATCTTAGTTATAATATTAAAGCAATTAATGAACTTAGGGGGATTAAAGTAAGAATTTCAAAGGTAAAAATAAAACCCACGCTACGTTACTGAGAATATGTCTAGTCTAGTAATTAAGGAAGACAGTTACTGTTTTAACAAGAAAATTAGATGTCTACACGAGACAATTTCATTACCGTCCTGTTTTCGTTTTACTTTCTGATGTAAACGCCATGCATGAACCAAACACTGCTATTAATAAATGCCCATTATTATGGCGTATGGTCGATTGCTGATTAAATCTTCAATTATACAATTTTTCGTAGAATAGAATTGAATAATGATCTCCTAGCCTATTTTTAATTTAATTCTATTTTTAATTTAATTGAGGACATCCTTGATATACTAACCAAAACACCAGAATTTCTCTACAAAATTTCACTGTGAAAAATAGAATTGCAGATTTAAGGTTTAAAAACTCCTAAAGGGAGTAAAGGGATTTTAAAATATTTTTAGAGTTCTAATTTTACTAATGTCTTATACATTATACGTTACGTAATACTTTTTAAAGGTATGTCCCCTACCAAATAAGTATGTACGGTACGTATACATTACTACATTACATATAATACATATGTATAACTACATGTAGTATAATGTTAAATTCACTCTACAATATCATACCTAATTAAAATGATTTATTAATGTATCCTCCTTAATTTAAATTAAATTGTGTTTATTTTCATTATAATGCAGTTATTTTTAAGTTTAGTACATTATGTGTGTGGGATTTTATGCTTTATGTGGAATTTTTATCTGATCTTCGAAAGATCCTATGCAAATGTTTTATTTATAGAAATACTCGTATGTTTGTACATATAAATTTCGATGGTGATTATGACATTGACTAACTAAATCTTCCAAACAACTTTTAAATATTTTAGTAGCCCCTAACTACATAATTATAATATGTAGGTAGATTTCTATATTTTTGTGTTAAGAAAGCGCGTATATTTAAGACTAAAGTGAATTTGCTAATGTTAAAGTGCACAAAGCAAAAAAAAAAAAATTTTTAATTTGAAGAGTCTCTAAAATCTTAGTTATCCCGGAGCTCGAATTTTTTTCTAAAAGGCCCTGGTTAACAAACACCATAACATCTTTAAAGCAAAAGAAGATAAGATGAAAGGCAAATTAAAATTCAGCAAAAGTCCGGGAAAATCGCTAAAATATCAATAAAATTTCTATTCGTGAAATTCTAAAAGTAACAAAAATAATAGAAAATGGCCGAAAATGGATGTATTTGTGCAATTCAAATATGTAGTTAAAAAATAATAATAAAAAACAAAAAATTTAGATTTGGCAATTAATTATAGTATTGCAGTTGTGCAGATGCAGAGTCAAAAACAATAAATGCGAAAAATATTCAGTCCAGTCAAAAGTACCCCAGAGGGTAAGAAAACTTCTGAAAATAACGCTACACATACATTCATAAGTTACCAACGCAGCATGTATAATTGTATATGTATGTATATGTAAACAAATTAACATTCAAATTTAGTATACTGCATTTTAAGTTAATTAAATTCTCACTGTAAAATTCTTCCAAAGCTAATAAACAACTGTATAATGAGAACGTTTGACGACGCACTTGAATGAACTTTATTTTATTATTCATTACCCACTAGTTGCTTAGAAAATTGCCGCTATAAAAATTTTCCTTCACTGAAAATTTTCCCGTAAGAAAATACGTTTGCATATACAAATATTTATCAATACAAATGTTTATGTTCGTCAATTCAACAAGAAAAATACAGAAAACATATTTAATCAAATTTTAAATCAATTCCATTTTCTTAACTTTTCAATCAAATTAGAACATTAGCATTAAAATAATTGGAAATTCATGAGTTAGTATGAAGATGAAGGAGAAAAGGTTCCAATATTATTGGGATACATATATATTATGTACAAGTACGATATCTAGAGGAGGTATGTATGTAGTTAAATGGATATAATAAATAAAATACAAAATATTTAAATCAATTTATCAAAATGGTAACGTACCTAAAATTTACAATTAAAATATTTTTCATTTTCCTTTGTATAGGTACGGTTAATTCAATGATTTCTGTTATTTTGGAAGGAAGGAATGGAGGGCACGATATATTATGGCGATTTTATGAGCTCACTGAAATACAAATGTTTACGTTTCATTTAGCAATTGTTTTTTTTTAATTAATTGACATAACACTCTTGAATTTCTTTTAATGGAATTTATTCAAAAACCATTAGTTATGTATTTGTGTAAGTATAATTTATTTGTTGCTACAGTTAATACACCAAGCCATGGCGTACAAATATGCGTATGTGTGAGAAAACATATACTAACTTGATAATTTCGATCCTTTACTGGGGGTTCATATGAAATCAAAATAATTTGATTGTATGATTGTACAATTGTCCTGTACATGTACGGCTGTATTGAAAATGTAGCAAAAAAATTTCATATAATTTTATGGCAAATTAAATTTGTCAAAAAAGTTAACCCTTTAAGGTCTATTCATTTTTTTTTTTTAACTTTTAAAAATATGATAATATACTAAAAACATAAAGAATGTCTCCCTAAACAAATTTAGTTGTTTCACGTTTAAATGTGTGAACCTTAACTATTTCCAAAAAAATTTATTTGGTAAAAAATTTTCAAAATCACACCCATTAATGTTAAGAAAATTGTGTGACTCTAAAAAAAAACCGTCGAAAAAACTATCAATGTGACGAAGTCTCAAATTTTTTAAATAGCCGACTATGGAATTTATAATTCTCACGAGGCGCCTCTGTTCCGGACCAACATATACCATACCATACCATACAATGATACAATACATACATACATACAATGAGCTTTACTATACATTATATGTATATATGTATATTGGACCTGTTCAAATTTGTACAGAATGAATTATTTTAATTACCATACATTACAATGAAAAAAATGTATTTTCATAAGCTTTCAGAATATAAAATAAAATTGATTGATTTTCTTGGAAAATTTCAAAGAAAAATTAAAAGTTTCATTAAAAAAATGAAACAATTAAAAGTTTTATTTAATTTTTTGTGCCGTACTGTAAAGTTAAAGCAATCCATCACTAAATATTCTTAGAATATTAGGTGATTAAATTATGTCAAGTTATGACCAAGATATTAGAATATTATAGTAACTAGGTTTTGCACCAATAAGTCCCAAAAAAAAATAAAAAATAAGTAAAAATCACTTTTTTTAGTTAAAATAAACTACACAGGACTAATGTA
>JANSTT010018781.1:0-12979 GCA_026745375.1 Platyura marginata | reverse complement strand
ATGTTTTACTTCTGATTATATGGGTAATTTACAACGGAATCATTGAATCCGTTGAATCCGAGAACGGAACGTCACTGATTTTTATGTATACATACTTTATATAACCCGACGAAAATTCAAAAACAAAATATAATTTTTTATTGATGTTTAAATGATGAAAAAATACTCCTTTGTTAAAGAATTCAAAATATTAAAAACGTATATTAAAAATATTTAGCGATTAATTTAAATATTTTATTAAAAGACAGTAAAATAGACGAAATAGTCGTTTTAGTCAAAAAAATATCTGAAGTAAACACACAAAAAGGACAAAAAACTTAAAAATAGACAGTAAAATAGACGTAACTACATGTTTACAAAAAAAGGCAAAATAGACACCCTAAAAAAGACACATCATTTTTCAATTTAGTATAACTTAAAACAAATTTAAATTTTTACTCCAAATTCAATTAGAACAACCGCAAAAAATAGACGATTATCTCAACATTCGAACTCTAATAAACAGGTAAAGATGACCCCGACACTCTCGAACAGGTTTTCGTCCATGTGGACACGTTAGTTTTGTTTAGGTATTCATTTATTGTATAATTTCGGAGTATTTCAAAAAATTTATCTAAATTACACTTCCCACAAATATAGGTTTTTACTGTAGATTTACAGATTTCATATGGGCAAAATCATTTATTATTATCCACTACTATAGCTTTACGTATAATTGCTTTCTGAATAATAATCAAGAATTCTGAACATAACCATTAACGAATTAAATGAAAATACTGAGGCTCCACTATTTTTTTTAATTCTATAACTAATGCCGTTAGTACCATTAATTCTGATCCATTCTGTCTCATATATTTATTGTATTTACAGACATTTTGTTTGGATAAAGGGGACGTGCTTTTAAAACAATTTGTTTCAAGTCTAAACCAAATAATGTAAAAGCAATTGATTTTAAAAAACCATTTGTCTCTAAAGTCTAAACTAAAGCAATTAATCTAAAAACAATTTGTCTAAAACATTTTATTTAAAACGAATGATCTACACTAAACTAACAGGAACAGCACAATCTATCCAAGTTTTGATTTCCAAAATATTAATTTTTTTTAGATGAATTATTTTTTAGATCAAATGTTTTAGATAAATTGCTTTAGACAAAATGGTTTTAGGTGAATTATCCAGAGCAATTGGATGTCGGAGGAATTAAAATAAAATAGTAGACGTTAACCCTTGTGTGGACACTTGGCTCACCGATGAGGTTTCATGTGTTTCAATTGGCCTAGGAGCCACATCTTTAAAGTTATCAGATTGGGTGTCGGTGACATCTCCTAAATATATGTTTTGACTGTTTTTGCCAAATCTAACATTTTTAGTGGTATTAGAAATACCAGTAAATAGGCCGTGAATTACTTTACCTCTTTGTCGGACACTTGGCTCACCGGTGAGCTTGAGTTCCTTTCATGCATTTTGTATGGGGGACTCAATTTTAGGGATGGATTTTCAAGTAAATAGGTGAAAAACTTGTTCTGCGCGTGAAAAACGATGGTCAAAAATATATTTGTACTACATTTTTTATCACCAAAATCACTAACATACATATGCTGTCTACACAAGGGTTAATCAAAAGGTATTTTAACTTTTGTATGAAATTTGTAATATTCATCGTAGAAAAATTGTTTCTCGTGAAATTCTAAGTTCTTCCGCCCGTAATGAAGATTCCGGCTAAACGACTAAGCTAGAAAGTTGAAATTTTTCCATTTTACTATGTAGTCCTATTGTAAGAATTCTATTGTTTTTGGAGCAAATCGGTTAAGGTATAAGGGAGGCTGTGGTACAGTGTCCATCTAATTTTGATATAAAGCGATCCGAATGATAGTCGGAATGTAGATAAAAATGTATATGATAACAATTATAGAGAGTACAAAAAAGTTTTATGACCTACCGTTATGGCACTGCAATCAATTTTCTGTAATTTCGAAAGTTTTTAATCGTTTTTTCGAAATATAGACTGACATGAGAACAATGACCGTAATCCAAATTAAATAGAATTAAAAAATGAAGATTTTATTAATAGATCAAAAAGTGCCACGACCTACAGTTTTGGCGCTGCAATCAGTTTTATGTCATTTCTAGGGTTTTTAATTCATTTCTATTCAATTTACTCAATTATATTTATTGTACAGTACAGACAAAATAGACACGAACCAAGTCGTCGATAATAAACAATACGGGTTTATTATACGGGTTTATTATAATCGGAGTAGGGCATTTATTCCTTCTTTACTAGTTTTTTTTACATACGTTTATGGCTCGTATTAATAGAAAGTCTAAATAACCTTCGAATATAAGGAAATCCAATAAATGTCTGTATATACAAAACCAACATAATTACACATACCTTACAAATGTTATTAATATAGAAGATTTAAATTCAACCAAATACACAATTATTCTTAAGGTCACATTCTTTAAAACAATTTCGTTTTATTGTAATTTGAAAATACCTCAAAAATATGAAATACACAGCAGAGATGGCATAAAAAAGATTAGTCAATCCTATTCTTATATTATACCGCACCGAAAATACATTAAAAATGAATTTCCTTTCCCTGAATCATACACAAAATTATGCTTATCTACATAGAAAAAAGAGAACAAATGTATTTGTGAACAATTTTAAATATTTAAGTAACATGCTGTTCGTTTCATGTTATATATTTAAAGCTTTAAAAACATCCACACTCCATCACTCCCATTCAGAAACCTTTCCTCATTCCCCGCCCCCTGCCACCACCAAAACATTGAGAAAAAAAGCTGCATTAAAAAGCATTGAAATATTTTTTATATTATACGAAAGTATTTAAATTAATTAATTTTTCTGTTTTTCCCATCCACCAGATATTTATTTCGTAGCGGAAACACTGAACATCCATCAGATCGTTTTTACAATACAACTGTTGAAATTTTGCCCGAATATTTACCGGAAAACTCACAAATATGGAGTGCATATAATTCAACAGCAGACGGATTCCTTATAATTGGTAGCTTTAATTCATTTGGAATTGCCGAAGGAAATGTTGATCCAAAAGTGGGTAATATCAAGGAAATTCGTTTACATGTTCATAGCGATAGTGAAAATTGGGCTATTCTGAGTGAGGTAAATATTTCATTGTAATGATTTATGATGTATGATGATGATGATGATGATGTTGGATTTTGTAATCAATATCTTTATATTAAGTTTATTACAAGCACTGTTGGAATAATTTAAGTACAGGTATTCCTTCGACAACACGGTTTCTCTCTAACATGAAAAGAAAATTGTGGAATTGTCTCGTATAACACGGTAATTCTACAATAACACCTTTTTAACACATTTATGAAATGAAACAAAAATCTTTAACCCAGGCAACGCTGACTAATTGCCTTGCATGAAATTCATAAGGCCAACAGCTGTCAGCAGTTATTGATTAATGTTCAATGATACCATTTATTGACACATGCGTACAATACGATTTTTGGAACGTACTTACTCTTAGTCTCATACAACACGGTTTCGTTAAACAAAAAAATTATGTTGGAACTTATCTACTGTGTTATAGGAGCGATATCTGTAATTTAAAGTTATCTGCATCATTTATTTATATTGGATTATTGAATGAATGCTAATAGTCGGTATTACTTTTGGGCAACAAACCGGTTTTATAGGCAAGCGGAACGTAAAGCAAAGAGAAAACGGCCAAAACTTTTCTTGTCCAAACCGATTTGTTGATCAAAATTATTGGCCTGTGTGATATCGACTATTAACAGCGAAAAAAGGGTGCTAAGTAAAGCTAATACGGCTTCCATACTAAACTGATCCGCCCCTACTATTCATCGGCTACTTTTTCAATTTAAAAATTGTGAGAAAATGGTTGTTTTATAGTAATTTAGTATGGTGGGTCCTATAAGGGTTAACGTTAACGATGGATCAAAAATGGTGTTGATAAAAGAAGAAATTTTTTTTTGTATTTGCAATTTTTGTCAATTTCATATAAGAATTGTGAGAAAACTTTCATTTTATAGAATTTCAGTATGGGTGGTCCTATAAGGGTTAACAATAGGCTTTAATAAGTTATACCTTCATATCCACTACAACAAATAAAAACTTTTCGTTTTCATATATGTTTCGAAATTTTGTTGTTTAGTATGGCAAAACATTTGTATGAGAGGGGGTCGAAGGGGTAGGGGGATTTTGCCCATTTACAATACCAAAAAACCTAGACATATTTTAACCAATCAATAAGAAATTCAAGTTTCTAGCTTAATACGTGCTATGTATCGTGTCAACGAGCGAGAGAACTGAGTGACCAACATTTTAATTGCATTTTGTTGTTGTAAAACTTCTAATTCGTGGAGAAATAACGAAAAAAGGCGAAAAATAATTTGAAAATTTCTACATGAAACCAAAGCTTTCCTTTTATATTTCATATACAGTATGGAAGCAAAACATTGCTACAACTTGGACATTTCTCAAACATATGAGGAAAAACTAATATTAACTTATAAAACTATGTGAAAACTACATCATAGACTAATGAAAATTACATAGATTATCTTAGAACTACATAGACTACAAAATTAAAAGTCAATTTTACAAATTTTTGGATTACATACAGTTGTGTTCAGAAAAATAGCACTTTTACATATTTTGCATGAAATTGTCAAAAATTAGGGATTTCTCCTATTTGATATGAACAACTTAGCTAGAATTGATAATATTTTGTATAAATTTGGAAGAGCAACATTGACAGTTAAAGGAGAAACAATATGGTTGAGTTTATTCAATAACCTAGCAATTTCAAAAAAAGGTGCAAAACTCTTATTCATTAATTGTTTCTTTAAAACAAATTAGCACCAGTGACGTGCATACATAAGAAAAAAATGAACGTAATCAATAAAATTTATTATTTTCCCTAGATATTGCTGCAAGACAATACGAATAGATGACCCAAATTATTTCGTAGTCCACCCAGACGTTATATCTCGCCAATGCCAACATCTAACATGCATAATAAAACATTAAGCAAACAACATAAGAAAATACAACCGAAAAAACAACCAATGAAGACTAATCTCAACAAAGCTGTGATATGAAATTAATATTAAATTAAAAAAAATAATAAAAAATATATAGGACCACCTATTACACTTTACATATACATACTTAAATTGTTGAGTTTTTGTTTTTATATTTATATTTTATTTTTTTTTTTCTAAATTTTTTAAAAACAACCACAGACTTTTTTGATTCTCGAAAACTATCTCTATGCCTATTAAATATTAAACGAAAAAAAAATGTAAAAAGTAGATGTAATATTTTTTTGTAAATTTAATTTGGAAAAAATCTCTATACTACCTAATTTTGTTTTTTAAAAAACAAATAAATAATAGTCTTTAAGATGAAGCCATTTTTTTTTTGTTTTGTTAATAATAAATTTATAGTGAACGTGTATCTGTGGTGATGCTCATTTTTGTTATTTTTCTATTATTATTTATTTAAATAATTAATCAACAATAATATAAATTAAGAACTACTTACTACATAATGTACCTATGTGTAAAAAATTATCTTTAATGTACTCTTATTTATGTAAAATGTAAAACAAGAACCATGTAAGATATATAAAATGCATACATCTCTATAAGTGTAATTTACGTTGTAGTTTTTTTTTGTGTGGGTGTATCATGAATATATTAAAAATCCATAGAATTTTTGGCTGACTCGCAAAAAAAAAAATAAGAAAATAGTAAAGTTTTTCAAGATTATTTCCCCTTGTAATACGGTCTTCTTTCAGTAGCGCTACAACGTGGCGTCCATTTTGGCTTTCAAATATTTCGGCCCTGTGTTCTACTTATCCAATTTGTTGCTCCTCTAGCTTTCTTGCATCTCTCTCTCTCCCTCTATGTTGTTCTTCCACCTTATCCTTGATCATCCGACTGCATTGCGGTTCAGCCATTAGTCTACGCTTTTGGGGTTGTGGTAATGGTAACTTCATACTTGCAAGATGATCAGCCCATTATTATCTCTGTGATTTAATAGAGCGTACTAACTATGTCTTCCTCGTTGATTAATTGGTTCTTGGTTATTTCTTCGCATGTAATCACCATTTTTAGTTATATTTGATCGATGTATGTATATACTCTTCAAGATTTTCCTCTCGAAAGATCGTAGACTAGTTTCGTCTACGCTTTTTATCATCAGAGCCAAATCTCGACTAGATAGAAATCTCGATCGGAACAGTTTCTTATAGGCGTAGATCAGCATTTGTTTGCTGATTTTAGCCAGTGCTCAATTGTCACGTTCATGTTACTGTCATCATTGATTAAGGTAGGTACCTAAATATGAAATTGCATGTACTTTCTATGCTATAAGTGATCCAAAGTGCATTCTTGGCATCTTGAAAGGAGCTTGTATTTAGTGTGGCTTTCATTAATTCGTAATCCTATCTTTTCAGTTTCGTTTTTTATCGCAGTGATCGCGATATCATCTGTGTACGCACAAATTTGATGGCATTTTTGTTTGTTATTGATCCTTAATTTTTTAGTTTCCTTATGGGATAGTGAAGGATTAGTTTAAAGGTTACTGAATACTAACGATAGTTCGTTATCGTCTGTCTCCCTGTTATGTTAAAATGATTTTTCGAACTATATTATTTACAGTGTAATTGGTAAAATAACAGTTTTTATAAAAAAATATGGCGCGGTTTTCTTTTTGTTATAGTTTAATTTCATCGATTTTACGTATTAACTGTTTGTTGGTCCACTATACTCTGTAAGCAAATACTAACTGAACTGGCGAGACCGCGAGAGTTCCGTTTCCGTGTTTTTTTTGAACATTTCAACTTTTTTCCTTAAACGACGCCATTGTAATTATTACAGGTAGGCATTATATATTATTACAATGTTTCGTAAGTAGGTTCTTTATATTTCACGGTACTGATAGACTGATTGACCTAATTGAGTGAAACTATATGGAAAATTTACAGCAAAACAATGGTCATGTTTTATTATTTATTCGTCATTACTTATATAACTTCACAATTTAATCACAAACAGAAAAATCATTTAAAAAAAGAAAAAAAAAAATTTACTCAACAAGTTATTGCTGCTTTGCGTGTTTGTAGGTTGTTAAACTTTTTTGTACAAAAACGAGTTAAACATGTTTAAGTTACGATAAAGCTTTTAATTAACGAAACACTTTATTTAGTTGCATGTTTCACCCATTTTGTTTATATTTTGAATAAAATGACACAACCAATAATAGCAAAAATGTTAAATCTGTTTATCGATACACAACCAAAGCGGTATATTGTCGTACACATGGTGTAGCACCATCTAATAATGAATCAGTTGGTACCGGATGTCCGGCCGGTATTAAAAATTGAAAATTCTGCAACAATGTTGTAATAAACAAAAATAGATTCGATCTGGCCATTAGATCACCCATACATCGATGTCGTCCAAGACCAAATGGTTGATAATGTTCGGGCGTTACAATTTTGTTATTCTTTAAAAATCGTTCCGGTTGAAATTTGTCGGGATCGTTCCATAACTTATCGTCCATTAGCATACCGGTAAAGTTAGCTATGACCATTGTATCCTAAAAGCGTAGTGAATTAAGTAATTACATGTAGTTACATTTTTTGTATCTTAATGTAGGTAATCAGGGGCGTATTTACTTTTTTTTTATCTATAAGGCTTATTACCATAAATTGATGTAGAGTACTTTACGGTTAAATCATCAGAAAACTATCACTTTTGCAGTATTTAGCTATCACTTACCTCAGCAAATAAATATAATATTAAATGTAGGTACTAACCTACATAACACGGGCGGCCCGTGAGAATTATAGATCCCATCATCATGGGACTATTTAAAAAAAAAACTTACGTCATTTTAATGGAAGAAAATGGACAAAAAATTGTTACCGAATATCTTGATCGTTTTATCGGTGGTTTTTTAAAAATTGACACAATTTTGAACTTTCTCAATACAAGCATTTTTTGCTAAATAAAGTTTTAAAAAAAGTTAACCTTTTAAGGTCCATACATTTTGAACATGAAAGGTTATATAGTAGTAGTACATAATTAAAATACTAAACGCGCATGAATAATGAATAAATTTAATTACTTTTAGAGTGATTTTTTTGAATTCTACCGTTTATCTTGTAATTAGGCCTAAACAAAACACTTAAACCCGGAAACATTTGATAAAAAGACTAAATTTTATTTTATTTCAAATAGGCACGAAAATTACCTTTGGCACATCATATCCAGTTAATTTTGTATCACGCATAGCTCTGTGCGGTATTCCAAAAGTATTTCCCATAAAAAATCTCAATGTCTCTAATATCACAGCTTCTGTATATGGCATACTAAACGTAGACAAATAAAAAAAAAAAAATAATAATAAAAAAAAAAATATATTACTTGGGTCGATCCTCCAACGTTGGCAAACGATCTCGACCTACAATCAAATCAATTTCCTCTTGCATTTTTGTCTGAATTTTATTATGTCGAACTATCTGCAGCATTGCGCAACCCATTGATTTTGTTGTTGTCTCCGAACCAGCCAAAAACATATCTAAACAGATGGCTAACAATTGTTTTTCTGTAAAGCTACTTTTTTTCGCAGAGCTCTGCAATACTCTCAAGTAAACATCCATCAAATCACGGGGTTCATTGTCTGCATTGAAATTGTTCTTGTGATTGTCCAATTCTTTGCCCAAAAATGAAAACATCATCGCATGAATGTCTACAAATGGTTTGTAACCGGAAAAGTTCGGTGCAATAAAACGAAGAATAGGAAAATGACTGAAGAGACAGCCAATCATATCGATGTTTATGAATAGCGTGTGCAATAAACGTTGCAATTCCTTCAGTTGTAAATCCTCTCGACTGTACCGTATTCCGGCCATCATTTTCCACAGTGTATTAAGTGTGTAAACGCTAAAAACATTTTGCATCGGTATCATACCATTACCCTTATCGACCATATGTTTGAAATCTTCCAGTAAATGTTCGGCCTCATTTTGAATAATTTCAATCATGCCGCGACGTGCAAAACCAAATTCTTTCAAGTGTCTGACCAGAAAACGTCTTTGATCTAACCAAAGTTCACCATCGGTTAAAATGATACCAAAACGTTCACCCCATGTTCGGGTTTGATAAAATGGTCCCGTCGGACGTCCATCTAAGTCTTCATTCAAATACATTTCTTTTATTGCCTCTGGACTTAATGCAATCACTGTCTTATCTTTTCCCACCTTAAAACCAATGGTACCATTGTGCTTATATCGATTACTTATCGATTGAATGGCTTTACAAAGCATTCCAACGCTTGTACGTTCTTTCGATATGGCCAACGCACTGCCAATTATCGGATACCATTTTGGACCGGGTGGAAAATTGTTTGGTTTTCGGGCGTCTAAATAAAGGAAAATCAACAGCACCAGTAGAAAGATAATAATTACCGGAAGCATATCTGGAAAAATAATTTCAAATTAAATAATGAACATAATAATGAACATAATGACTCATTAGCAATTGGAGTGGCGAAACTTGATTTATGGTTTACGTTAAACATACTACGCGCAATGTAACATTTATAGGGATAACATTTGTAAAGTTTTAGTTATTATTAAATAGATTCTTGATAGCATACATGTTCTATAAATTCGTTGTCATTAAGTTTTTATTATATTAAAAATTAACCCTATTACCGCCACGCTATGTTAATAACGTAAACTGCCATAGGTGTGACTTAGTGACACTAATACAAGATATATAGAGAATTTATTTATTTTATATGAAAAAAATTAAACAATAAGTATAAAAATAATATTGCTGAATAAGAATTAATTATTTATTTAATAAAAAAAATTATTATATTTTGTAAATTAGGAATTTCTCTTATTGGATATGAACGACATAGTTAAAATCGATTAATGCAATTGTTTTTTAGTTTCTATTGCTGTAACGTCCCTTTCGGTCATCACATTTTTTTTGTTTATTATTCTTTAAATTTGTAATTTTTTTTTTAAAGTTCCCGCATTTTGTTTAACCTATTTTGATTAAATTAATCCACTAGTCAAAATTTTCATAATTTAAAAATATCCCTTCTTCCGCTTAAAATTTCCTACCGACAATTGGTCCGAGGGCGAAATAACCGCCATCTACGAAGAGCAAGGAGTCTGGTCCGACCATTGAAAGCGAATGGTCGCATTTGTTAAACGCATTAGTTTTAAGCAATTGTGAAAAAGTGCGCACTACAAAATAAGTTAAAACCTCTAAACTAAACTGAAAAATAAGTTAAAACCTCTAAACTAAACTAAAAATAAGTTAAACTAAAGCCAAATTAAAATTGAACTAAAACTAAAATATAAGGAATTAATATCAGTAATCAGTGATATTACAAAGAAAGGAAGCGAACGGAAACAAGACCTATTGAAACCAGCAGGATATCCCATCACGTTTTTTTAAAAATATTAAAAGGTACTTATGTACATGTTAATTCAATATTTATTGTAAGTGACGGCCGAGAGCCAGGCTTTCATTACATTGCCAATATTTTTTTATAAATATGGAAAGGCTACATTTACAGTTAGAGGAGGAAGAATATGATTGAGTTTGATCAATATAATAGCAGCAACAAAAAAAGATGTAAAACCTTATATAATACAATTACAATAATGATTTGTCAATTATTTATTAAATCTAAATCTATGTCCCTATATATATTCCATTTAAAATATCTCTCCGCCATCTATCGATTAGCTCGAGTTCGTTGAGCCAAGTAAAGAACGGCTAACGAGGTGAGCGAGAAGGAAACCAAGCCGATAAAAAGAGCTCGATGAACTGACGCTCTGAGTTTTATTAGGTGCCATTATACAACATTTATTCAACCCATAATTAGTTAATTTATTCAACATATACACCTAATTCTGTTTTTACACGGTCTAAAAAATATATGCAATTTCGTTTTTATACGATTTCATTCGAAATAGCACAGTTTTTGCGTAATATTTAATCAAGAAATATAACACTAACGAGAGTATTAAAACTCCTAATAAAGTTTTTTTATACGAATCCTTTTATTTTTGCTATTTTTTAGATTTTAGGCATATGGAACCAATCCCCTATTTTTTTATGTACTCCATGTCTTTTTTACATGATTCTTTATGGAACGTATCTACCGTGTAAAAACAGAATTAACATTAACATGACGTCTAACTAACAGAGAGAGATACCGACTGGAAGAAAGACCATATGCAGATATTCAGATAAGTCAAGCGTACTCCTAAATTGAATTATTAAGTGGTGTCCCGAGAGTCAGCGGTATTACAAGTAAAAATTGAACTATGTATTCAACACATTTCCATTTATTAAAATTAGAATAATATGTACGATCAAGAGTATTCGTAAAAATTACATTATGTCTAAAGGGGATTTTTACGAATACTCTTGATCCCCAGTATAGGTAGGTACATCATAACTTCATTTAAATTGGTCATTTATTTTTAGTTTTTCACTTAAACAAAGTCGTTTTCTCATTTAATCTCAAAGAACACAACTAATACAAATTTCACCGTCAGTTATATTATTTTAAGAAAAAGAAAAAAATTTGAATTCTATAAAAAGTTCGTTATATAAAATACTGAATTTGTCAATCGTTCGTTATTTAGAGACAATAATGTTAAGTCAAACGGCGTTCGTTTTATCGTAAATTCATTATTTACTGGACCTCTACTGTATATGAAAACGTTGCCAATTGTTCCAAAAGAAAACAATTTTTGAATTTTAGATTTTAAAAGAAAGCACCTGTTCGTTATCCCTAATTCTTAAACTTCATTTATCGTGCGTAAATTTAATTGAAATAAACCACATTCACAAAAAACAATCACTTATTATTACCGGCTGTATCAAATTAAATATTATATTATATAAGCATACAAACCAGATTAGGCTCTAACTAATATCTTGATAGTCTGATATGATACGGCAGTAAAAAGAACTTGCGAGAGAAAGTCTTTAACGTCGATGCATTTGCAAACTGCATTAATGCATTATACTACAAACTGAACCTAATTATTATTAGTTGGTTGTAATTATGCAACAAATCATAAATAAAAATGACACAAATTATTTATTCACTAAAAACTTGCATTTAATATGTATGTCTTAGCTAAGCGATTAAAATTAAGTAATAGTTAGTCGCACTCAAGTTTCCTTATAATTTAGATGAAGAAAAAAAAAATTAACTACAACGAACTTTCTTTTTAATATTATGCAATTTCTTCAGATCAATAACATTAGTCACTTTAACTCTCTGATCTCTGTATACATTTATGTGCAATGCACTTTAAATCAAATGGAATTTTAAATGTTGAGTAGACTAAGCAGAATCTGCAGTTTGCATTCAGTTTTATATGATTTTCCCGCCATCATACTTAAGTGTAATAATAGCGCTATAGGAGTATTTCTGCAATTCGTAATGAGGGAGGAAAAGAATTGCCGTATTTAGCATGAGTTTAATATCAGATTTAAAACTATAGCTGCAGAATTTATTTTACCTATGAATATTATCACTTTATGTTTGACGAGCAAATTATGTAATTTCTTTTCCAGTAGCAAAGCTTACCTACTTTGTTCTGTTAGGCATCCGCCCATATACGATTTTAGAGTGACAAATACTACATAATATATTGACTGCTTTTATATTAAACATTATTTAATGCGATCGTCGCCACTGTTTTTATCAAATTTTCTCTACTCTCTTCTAAATCAGGACTTCTCTTTTTAGTTAATTTTTTGCGCGACTCCTACATATGTATGTATGTATGTATAATGCAAATGCAGACTACTTATGCTACGATTACACGAACTGATACTTTTAACAGTTGGCCACAGTTGACAACTGTTGCTGCCATCGACAGTTGGT
>JANSTT010018780.1:0-12981 GCA_026745375.1 Platyura marginata | reverse complement strand
GTTTCAAATATGTTAAGTATTTAAAGTATGACAGCTACTTTAAATACATAAAATATTTGAAACAAAAGTTTTTAATACTTGATTCGACAATAATCACATTTGTTTTTTAACAATTCTTACACATTACAAATGACAGTCGTCTTGTTGTTTTTAATACGTAAAACTATTTAAAATTACAATTAAGTATTTGAATCAAATAAAAACCTTTAAAATTAACTATTTGTTTGTCCTTTAAAAATAACAATGCTGCGTATTTGTTTTTAACAGTTCGTTTTTTGCTCCGTGTGATATACCAAATAAGTAAATTACATACTTATTATTTATTTATAAAAATTTGTTATGCATGTAGTTAGTACTAAGCACTAAACTTAGAACTTAAGATAAATGAACGGACGGACATGCATATTTCGATTTAAAATTTAACGAAAAAGACTTAATACTATTATCTTTTATCAATTTAATTAATTCTAAAAATCAGGGAGTGTCTAGCACCCTTTATATTAATATACCCAGTTTCCATAAATAATAATACAAATTAGTAAAATTCTGCAACTCTTCAAAAATTTCCAGCTCTAACATTAAAGTTGTACAGTTTGTATACAAAAATCTAAAATTAATGTTCTCTAAGTTAAGATATTTTTCTAATTTAAGAAAATAGTTAATTTTATTCTATAATTTTTTTTTAATCAAAAATATTTATGTAACTCTTGCTACAGCTTCAAATTGGATCGCATTACCCATAACCAAAAGAAAATTCTTTAAATGGTCTCCTAGGTGATAGCTTAGCTTTCGTGACAGTTTGATGAGTTTTATTTCAAAGTAATTTACGTTTAACCTATGCATATGCATATCTTTATAAATAAAAATAAACCAATCAAATCACATACAGCTGAATCTTCCATATAATTGAATGTGCCGACGGATCTGAACACAAATAAAACTCATTTATCATTATCAAAATATTCAAATAACATTTTCTGTCATATCCTCACCATCAACAACTATATTTGTAATAAATGAAGTTTTGAATAATTATTCTATGCTGATGGTACATTATTTGTTAGTTAGACGTTAGACCAATATTTTATCCCATCATGAAGCAATAACCTTTAAGTCGAACGGTTATTGGTATATGAAGGCCTTACGTCTGTATGAGTTGTTGCCCTTTTTGATCTTTACCCATCATCAACATAACAATATATAGAACTGGATGTCCTGTCAGATAACAATTTAACAATATATAATTAGGGCCTTGACATATTGTATATGATGAGAGATACCATTGCATTAAGTCATATAGAGATCGACCCCTCTTAAAATAAACTGTCATCCATAAAGTACATAATATTCATTCAACGTTGATTTGAGACAAGTAAACATTTTCTAATTTATGCTACGATATTTCTGGAGAGTTCATTAATTATTATCATTCAAAATATAAGTACACTGAATTGTAAACAAAACAATAAATTGATGTAAGATAATTTGAAAGGTTTTTGGTTGATAAGATAAGTAACGAAGTAACGTTTTTCCTTTCAGAAAAAAATATGTGTCATTTTCTAAGAAGTTTTCGTAAAAGTTTCTTCAGATTTCTTATTCTGATATACACATTGGTTCAATATTGGTTACGATAAAATTCTTTGAAATGTCGTTTTATTTATGAAATATTTTCATAACTGTCATTTTCTGGAAAACAAATTTCAGAAAAAAATTCTTTTCAAGGAATTCAAACGATTTTTTCGATCCCATAAGGTACATTAAATATTACATACTTTATATTATGTATGTATAGAGTATTTTGAAAATCAATATATGTACGTATATAGGTATTAGATTAGGTATTTTAGAGAAAATTCAATGTGGTGTTTTCTTATTTTTTTCAATTTTAGATACTAAAAAATTAAATGGGTACATAATGTACCTCACTTTGAGCAAATATTTTTCTAAATTTGTCATTTTTTTTCGTGCGTAATGCATAAAACTGGTCATAATTCTGAAATTATGCTCTCCTTTTAATATTTTGACTACATAACTAAGCTACATATATAGAGAATCGGCATTCAGATCCCTCAAAATTCGCTGAACGATAATTATTTTTATAATCATGCAAAGGAGGATGATTACCATTTATGTCCGCGTAAGCAACTGTTTTTGGATTTTATATAAAACTTATATGTATGTTTAAAAAAACGCTTATTGGGTTATTATACATATGTATGTTTAAAAAAACACCTAACCCAAAAATTTTCCAAAAATTTTATTTGGCAAAAAAATCTGCAAATTTAAAATAATATAAAAATACAAAGTGTTTAAACCATATCTTTAATATTAAGGAAATGGTCAAGATGCTCACCATTGAATTTTTTTTTAACAACATTGTCTTTCTCGTGAAATTATGCATGTCTGTCCGTCTGTCCGCGATCAAGATTCCGGCTCAACGGCTGAAAGCTGAAATTTCGTCAGTTTATCTTGCAGACCTAGAGTAAGATTTATATTGTTTTTGGAGTAAATCGGACAAAAAAAGGGAAGGCTGTGGTACAGTGTTCACCTAATTTTGGTATAAACCATTCATTTACTCGAAAGTTAGCCAAAATGTAGAAAAAATGAATGTGACAGCAATTATTATTATAATTTTTTTTCTACGATGAGTATTAAGGGGCGTTACAAACTCCGTACCAAAGTTATAATACCCTCGATTAACATCATACGGGTATAAATATAATCGTTTTTACTGTAACCTATCGACTTAGTAAAATACATATCAGTGAACTTGTGCTAAACCATATTGTTCTAGCTATAGTTGTTTTAAATTGAATAGTGACTAAATAAATAAATATCTAAATAGTTGGTTCTAGTAAATTGATCGACTTTAAAAGTTTGAAACTGTTTATTTAAATTAATTTACATAATATTAATAAATAACTTTTTCTAAAAAAAACACTCGGATTAAGTACATAACATAGAAATAACTTTTATGTAAAAAAGTTCGTTTTGAGTGTGCATCAAACTATAATTAAAAGTATCCTTTACAGAGTATTCAAAGGAAATTCGAAATTAAATGTATATTAACTATTTGACCTGGCTTATATACCTACCCACATAATATACATACTTATGTATATAAGGTATTATTACGTATAAATTAAAACAAGATACATACCTATGTGTAGGTATTTGTGTTAGCACTTATTCTCATATTCCGCCCTATTGTTTTTAAGTTGATGACATAATTTTAATGTTATACATACATAAATATGAGGCGCTCAACGCTAAAACAGCCTAACCCCAAATTTCTTGAAAAGAGATAATCGAGTTTGAAACAAAAACGCAATTTTAATAGAAATTTTATTGATTAATTAAATTCACACAGAAACGAAAGTTTTAATATTAATTTTTTTTATATGTGAAAAATTTTTTTTACTAAAAACGAAAAAAAAATTCGCTTGAATAAAAGATAACTAAAAATTAAAATAATTCAAATGATGTGGGTTTTTCATGCATATTATCAAAATTGAACCGCATACATCTTAATTGTGTTTTGTAGATTTTAAAAATGTAGTTTTCACTATTTATTTAGCTCTGTTTCGACAAATTTGTGGATTAGGCTGTTTTAGCGCTGAGCGCCTCATGTATGCTTATGTAGTAGAGATAAAATAAAACGACCGACATTAAATTAATAAAAATTTATTATTAATATTTATTATCTGATACAAAAAAAACTATGTCTCTACGGTCTACGTACACGAACGAGTTAAGAATTACCTCTCCTGACAATAAGTACTCAGCTATTTGGCACCAAACAGTACAATCGTTAAAAGAATTAATACTACATTATGTATGTATGCTTGAATGGTTTTTCTTAAATTTGTTTATGAAAGTACGATCACCCTCTTGAGTGTATCATCAGCACTTCAAAAATGTTCTTATAGCCATAGCAACAATATTAAAAATAATGTCGTTAATTTAACATAACGTTCAAACACATGCAACTTTTCCTCTTGCTCTTTACTAAGCATCCATGTTTCTGCTCCATATACCAACACTGGAAGCACAAGTGTTTTGTATAGTCTTAAGCATATCCCAGTATTTGTACCGATTTATGAAATATTGTTCCGGACTAGGGCTAGCAAAACCGGTAAACCGATTTACCGGTTACCGGTAAAACTGGTCAAAAATTGTGTTTAAATTTACCGGTAATTTTTAAATAATTTACAAGTTATTCGGTAAAAATTTTTGGATTTTCTGAATATAGTAATAATAGTATTTTTTTGCTAACTAAAAAGAAAAATTCTACAAAAAAGCAAACTTTTCTACATATAAAAAAAACAGTTTAAAATGAAAAACATTAATAACTATATAATGGAACAGAATTAAACCTATTGTATTTTTATATTATAATCATTTACTCGAAAAGTTGAGTAAATGATTAAAAACCCTAAAAATTCAATAAAATTGATTGCAGCGCCATAACGGTAGGTCTATGAATGAAATCTTTATTTTTGTATTCTTTATAATTAATGTCATATTCATTTTTTCTACATTTTGACTACCTTTCGAGTAAATAAATGGTTTATATCAAAATTATGTGAACACGTACCACAGCCTCCCCTATTTTTTCTCCGATTTGCTTAAAAAACAATAGAGTAAGCTCTAGGACTACATAATAAACTGTCCTAATTTCAGCTTTCTAGCTTCTGCCGTTTGGCCGGAATCTTGATCACGGACAGACGGACGGACGGACATATATATTTCGACTTAGAATTTCATGAGATGAGTATTAAGGGGCGTTAAAAACTCCGTACCAAAGTTATAATATCCTTCGATTAACATCATACGGGTATAAAAATCTTTGAAATTAAAGTCATATTCTATATTTGTGTTGTGCTCCTAAATTCAAATTACATATCGATTTTTGAAAAAAATTTACTCTTATCTATGACGTCTACTGGACCTGGACTGAATAAATTGTGGAATCATTTTTACGTGCGAAAGTTGGCGATTCTGCAATATGCAAAATATTCATTTCTTATGCTTTTTGATGCTTTCAGTATATATGTTTTTAATATTTAGTTTTTTAACAAAAAACCGGTAAATTACCGATAACCCTGTTATAGTTTTTTTTTACCGAATTACCGGTTTTTTTTCAAATATCGGTAAATTTACTACCCCTATTCCGGACGTATTAAATTTCGCATCTCGGATGATCTTTTCCTAATTGCTATGTTGAATAATATGCAGGCGAGAGCATCCTTGTCTTACTTCGTTCATTATTCCAAATGTTTGTGAGTATTCCTCATCAATTTTAGTTACACTATTTGCCCTTGTTATTGTTATTTTAATTATGTTTAGTGCATTACTTATCATGTTGTCATATACTGCTTTGAAGTTAATGAGGTGACAGGTTTTTATCTCATATTCCAACGTTTTTTGGATTTGTCTCAGTACAGATATTTGATCATTTGTAGATTTTCCTGGCCCGAAACCACTCTGATAGTTTCCAAGTACTATGATAATAAATAATATCATAATAAGATAAAAGAAATAAATAAGATAATAAGAAACGGCTTATTTTTCTCAATGTATAAATCACAACATACCTACTGTATTTAAAAAATATATAAACTTTCAAACCGTTTCGTAGAAAGGTTATACTGTGGCACAAATAATTTTATATGCCTTTAATTTATAATTTTTTACATAGTCGACGCTAAGGGGAGGGCTTTATGTAATGTTTCAGACCGATTTTGATCTTTTATCGTAAATATTCGAAAATATCGAATATATCGAAAATATTCACTTTTCAAATATAAATTATTTTTTCAATTTATTTTTGTAGAATTGACATTTTCAATCGTAGGCAAATCAGAGGTCAAAAGTACAAATTACAATATAGACAAAACTGCTTAAACAGTTTTTCCAAATATTTTATTCTTTTTGTGTTGTTTTTTTGGTCACGCACAGCCACTGTTTAAATGAATGATTTATGGCCTATATCGTATGAAGCCCGGGGAGATACTTGGAGAATACATTTCGTAATTATTTTGCTAACTTCTTCATTTAACGTCTCATTTATTAATCAATTCTTCTGTTCAGTCTTTTGATTTCTTTTACAACAAACTTTAAATTATGTGCATAATACATAAACTTGATAAAAGTTTTGTAAACAAGAAAGTATAAAAATAAGCATTTTTATTCGCGTCAACATTATTCAGTATTTTCTGGAATAGGGATAACTCAATGCTGAATAAATTATGTTTCATTGATTAAAGTTGCAATGTTTTTACTTTTATGCGTAATATATTGTTTGTTAAAATATTGCTGACCTGAAAGTTTGAATTTTAAAACATATAAATAAATGTTAATGTTATAAATAAATTTAACGCTAAACTAAAGAAATTATCGTACATTTGTTTATTAATAGATATAAATTTGTGTAGATCTTAATTAGAACCATCTGTAAAATATAACTAACTTTTTTATTATCTACTTTGTTCTGTTCTATTTTGTACAACAAATATGAAAACCTTATAAATGACATACAGCGCCATAACAATAGGTCGTGGAACTATTTAGTCATTAAATGAAATATTCATTTTTGTGTTCGAGAGAATGAATGGTTTATATTAGGTACACACAGACGGATTTCGCTAAAATAGGTAATAATCTTAATTTGAATTACAATCAATTAAAATAAACAAATGAAATCATTGTAATTTTCTTTTTTGGAAAATCTCAGATGTCAAATTCTGGTCGCAAATAACGGTTTCTAACATTTATGAACCGCACAAAATAACGCTTCTAAGCATTATGAATTGTCAAATTTTTGCAACCGATTCGTTTTAACAGTATTGATATTAGTTATTGACAGTAGTACTACTAGTATTGATGTTAAAAAATTAATTAAATAAAATATTTTATTATGACAAATGTAAAAAATTTTGTTTTTTTTATTTTTTACGTCACGGATAGTTAAAATTAGTCGTTTTTATTGTGGAAACATTGTTCTATTTTTCTTTAGTGATTTAATAGATAGATAAAAAAATAATGTTTACTATAATGGTTGACAATATTATGATTGATAGTTCAAGGTCAGCCTAAATTTTATCCCACAACCTCGTGAGCTTGTGATTACTTGACAGACGGTAAATTAAAATAACCGATAACGATTTTTGAGCTGTGTAATAATAAACCGCAACTGTCTGCTGTCACTACGTGAAAACGTGAAAAAAAACACATTGAAATAAATGATCACAATATTTATCAAAATATTTAAAATTAAAGAAAAATAGAAAACAAGTATTTATTTTACGTTACTTTATTTCGTTTCAAACTTTTATAAATTTTTAATAGGAATGGGAAAGGAATGTTGCACGTGTTTTTTTATTTTTCTACTACTCTGTGTTGTCGGGTTCCTGTTATCCTGGGTAAATGTAGGGTATGTTCCTTTATCTTTTCCTTCTTCGTGTATTCTTCTTATGGTGTAGTATTTCTTCTTTGTGAATGTTTCTTGATGTTCCTTGTTCCTTGTATTGTATGTTTCGTGATCACTGTTCTATGTATATATATTATTAACTTTTACTGTTTCTTGTATATTTTAAATGATTAAAAATTAGTATTTAAAAATACAACTCGCCGCTTTGGCGGTTGAAAATACACTCGCCGTCCAAACCTCTGGTCTACATTTATGTCTCCAGGCCAGTCAATTCCATACCGTTGGATTAACATCAATGAAATTGATACACAAATGGATGGTGTACGGGAAATAGATTTAACATAATATAACATTTAATTTAGATTTAACAATAATTTAATACCAAATACAAAATATAAATGTGACGCCCATTGAGGGACGTTACAATCTAAGTATATATAAAAAATAAATTATACATATGTACAAATCCCGAATTAACTATTTTTGCTTGTGCATAAACTATTAACCGATTATGAAATTTTATATATTGCACTTACAGTTCAATAACGGGCTATTTCAAAAAAGGCCATTTTGAGATAATTGACTTTAAATATTTGACTCATAGATTTTCCATTTTTTTTTGTTTATAAATATTATACTAGTTATGTACATTCTCACGATGTTTTTTTCTTAATTTTTATTAAACAATTTCTGAGCATAAGTTAAATACGAAATGTTTCGTTATAACATTGAAATTTGGGAATAAATTAAAATATAAAAATAATTGAAAAATTACAAAAAATATCATACAATAAATCAACATTTTTTAAGCTACAAAAGCAATAAATACCTCATTTTAAAGCTAATTTGATTATCTTTAACGTGGCATTTTAAACTCAGAAATTCACTTTTTTTAGATGTCCCACTATTGAACTGAGGTGTGATATGTACAATTGTACATATAAAATTAAACATAGTATCACAACTTTAAATTCAATAAAATTTAACAAATTTTTTTCTATATACAACAACAATGTACAATAAATAGCTCAATTATATGTATAACAAATTTCTTAGATTACCCTTATTACTCGCATTACTTGATCCTATTCCAACTGTAGTCAATATTAGTGTCATCATATACCTACAACAAACAAGACATTGATGGCTAATAATCTATATACTGAAATTACAAGCTACATTCTATATCAAATTACACATTCTACATTGATTCTAATTTTACATGTCAATGCCAATTTTGTCTTTATACAGTCCTAACAAGAAAACTTTTCCATGTCAAATAAATATATATTGCAGACGATGATCATCTTTTGTAGCTTAACTATTAGGTTTCTCTAAAACCGCCTTATACATAGACATAGGCATACATATACAACCACACAATGATATCCCTTTTTTTAGGGATTATTTGTGGCCCACGTATAATATGGGTTAACTGCGAATAAAAATGTACGTGACCTATCATGTCATAGGTATACACATATGATGATTAACTTCTCTATGCTAACAAACTTTGCACACTTTTTATGTTTATATGCCCGGCATGACAGTTTACGAGACGAAAAAGTAACATTTTATTGCTTTTTGAGGTTCAGTATAGTGAATTAGAGAAAGTTAATTTATTTTTATTATACGATATTTGGTCAAATTTATATATTTTCCGGATTAAACTTAAAGTACATATAATTTTACAAATAAGGTCGTCATATTATGTATTGGGTATAAATTATTCTTTAAGAATTTTAAGGATCACCCTTTTAAACTTTATCTGTCACATTGCTGATGTATAGAGTAGGTATACACTTGAGGGTAAAATGATACATTTTTAATTGGGCCTAAGTAGAAATAAACTTTGTATCGACCATAAATTTTCTTAGATGATCTTTTTAATAAATTTGTTCGATTTTGATGTACACGCACATTGTAATACTAAATATCTATGTTCAATGTACATATGTATGTATGTACTTGACATTATTATTTTACTAAATATGTACAATGTACATATGTAAATTATTCAGTACCAATTTCAATCTTGTACACAAAAAAACGAATAAATGTTGTCACATTTTTTGAACATTTCTGGAAAGTAGGTACCTACAAAAATTTTCAAATGTAACGATGATATTTTTTGAATGAAAATGGACGACGAAATTCAAAAAATAAAAAAATGACCGAAAGTCTATTGTTTAAAGTTAGAACAGTAAATCAGAGTATTTTAATGGATTTGCTGAGGATATACTGTGATGGCCAAACAAATAAAGCCACCTTAAAAATTTATATCTTCACAGATATACATATGTGTGGCAATAAGTTAAAGAAGCTTATGTCGATTTCGGTAACTTTTCATGAGAGCAAAAACAAGCTGATTTTGGACACTATTTATAATCTACTGCAAATTAAGTTTTGAATGTTTGCACGTACGTTAAATGTTATGTGCTATATCTAAATATCATACCACCATAGGCGTCTGCTGACTGAAATTGTTGGGGGAATACAAATTTTTTTTCGCGAGCAAAAATAACAATAATTAAAAAATTCAGAATTTTTATTCAAATAGAGAAACATGTTGGCGGACGCCTATGCATACCACAAGAAACCGTTTAATAAGAAACCGTTTAAGCTGCTTTTAAAAAATCATTCCGAGGATAAACAAATAGTTATGTACACTTAAGCTACGTTAAGATATTAAAGGCTATAACAATAATAGGGATAAATTACAACATAAACTAAAAAAATATTACCATAACTACTGCTTAAGTTAAAATAACATATCTCGGCTTGTAAATGTGATAAAGAGACTGGTATTGACCAAAACATGCAGTTTGAGTTGTAGTTTTTATATCCGCAAAAATCTATTTTTTGATTAAGTCGATTAATTTATTGCCACAGATATATAAAGGGTTAGGGGATAGGTATTTATAGAATATTTACATTTTGTTAAAGTTATTAAAACACGTACGAAAAGTTTGTGTTGATTGATTTTTAATCTATGGTACATTTGCAAATACATAGTAGATAAGACATGCTTTTTGATAGTCAAAGTAAATTGTATGCTTGACCCTCTCACTGAAGTGTTTTTATATGTTTATTATTTTAGTTTTTTTAATTAATTATTTCTAAAGTAATCATTTAACTTTGATTTAATAATAAGTTTTAATTACTTCATCATTTTTAATTTTTTTTAAATTAATTTTTAAAAAAATTGTTCATTTAGAGAAAAAATGAATTTGAAAAAAATCCGAAATAATTATCTTTTCATTCTTTAATAGACAATTTTTTTTTTGTTTTCAATAAATTCAGTATTTATTTTTTGTAGAGAAAAAAAGGACAAATTATAGATAATAAAAAATAATAGACCAAACGTTCTAAACCCAACCCTTAAAGCGATACAATCGATTTTATATTATTTTCATATATATTTGAAGTATTTCATCTTTGGATATGGACAGGAAGGTCGGAAAGGGTAAACATAGTTTACATGTCTATACTAGAATGTAATATTAATCAAAGGGTATTATAACTTTGGCACGAAGTTTGTAACGCACCTTAATACTAATTGTGTTAAACTTTAACCACAATTGTCTTTCGATACTTTTTAATAATTTGTTTATTTATTTTTAACCAAACCTTTCAAAACAGATATTTTTATTTATATTTTTATATAGTTTATAGCAAAAATTAGACTTTTGAATATTTACCCATTTTCTCCTATTTCCAATATTTTTTCCTGTAAATGTTTGCTTAGATCTGCCACTAAATAAAAACTGATGTACTTGTACAACATACTAAAATTGCGACTAGGTATTTTTAGAAATCCAAGTATGCCTTTCCCTTCCTTCACCCCACCTAATTTTGTGTTATTTTATTATTAGTGTTTTCCATTATACCATTAAATTAATACAATAACCCTTCTTTTCGTACTTGTTTTTTATCTATACATAACAATACATAACATGGCAGCGTTTTACTCTAATTTTTATAGAGGAGTCAAAGGTTAAAATTATTTAGTATGTTGATTTATTAGTTACATAAGATAATAAATAAATATTGGCATATATAAATAAGTATGTATATAAAATTTGCCTATGTACAATTGTATTCATGAAAGTTTTAACTTTTGCAGTAGATTTAATGATTGCTTTATTATTTAAGCCAAGTAGATACATGTATAAGTATATACATAAATCCATCAATCTTTCAACTAGCCCCTGCTTGATTAATGTCTTTAGGCGGCTGGCTTTCTGAAGTTTCCATCTTATGGTATAATCTTTCATTGTTATTTGTTACACACACAAATCCAGTAATGTTCCATGTATTCGTATTCTTTCTCTTTTAAAAAGCACACATAAGGGTCGTATAAAAGCAGCCCATATTGCTTGTAAATTTCTAGAACATATTTGCGTTTTACCGAAAAATCTCAATCGCAATAAATCTCCGTGCGGTACTCCCAAAAAATACTTAATCTTTTGCCCATCTCTCTTAAAATACTTCAGGATAACATTATTTCAGTTTTTTCTGCAATGAATAAAAAAGAATTAACAAACGTGTTTGGTGACATTGGCGGTTTAGTTTATTGGTTGCTATCTTATTTTGTTGGGTCAAAGCCATTAATATTGTATTCCAAATAATTCTATTTATGTATGTAAATGTATGTACATATATAGTTTGTGCCAAAATGTTTATATCGATTGACTTTATTGAAATTTATGATCTTGCTCTATGCCAAATGGAAAATGGACGAAACATTTACACGGAATGTTTCATACATGGACTCAATGATATCATAGCCCAAATATAATGGACAAATTTGTTGTGTATGAATAAAGAAGAAAAAAACATAAATCTTTAAAATGTACATTTTATAAGCCATTTGATTAATAACCAGAAAATAAACATGTTGTGTAAATATGTTACAACTTACGCAACCATATTACTCTTAGACATATTATTCTTTTGTTTTGTAATTTTAAAAATCCTAATCTTAACTGTAAATTTTTCATAACCAACAATACTACATACCTATAAAGTATTTTTTTTTTGTAATTCCAACATACATATGTATATATGTATGTATATTAGGACATTATAATTGCCAAAAAAAATCTACCAGTAGGACCAATATAGATTTTAATAAAATAAATGAGTGAACCAATTTATATATGTATGTATTCTTATTCTATTCCTTACGTATATAGACTATTGATGAACTCCATATATGAAGATATCAATTTAAAGTCTGCATTGGACAGGTATGGAACAGAAATACAATTAATGATAATAATTCAAAAAGAAAATTGATTTAGGTCCTTTTTTTAACTTTTAGAACAGATTATTTGATAAGCGTTAATTGAAAATATATTTGTGACATTAGAACGAACCTAAGAAATGTTGTACAAAACCACAAAACTAACAAAATATCCAATCTTAATTCCTTCGAATTGTTATAGTAATTTTATTTGTATATTATATTACAGTGGTGTCGCGATAATTCGGACAATTAGAAACCAGAGCCTGTCCGAAATATCGAATTGTCCGGATTTCCAAAA
>JANSTT010018779.1:0-12984 GCA_026745375.1 Platyura marginata | reverse complement strand
ATAATATTGGTAGGCAAGGATGCGCGTGACATAACCTCAATTTAGGGTGTAGTGCAAGGCGTAAAGAAAATGCGCAACAACATCCATTTATAAGACGAGACAAGCCTCTTCTAAAAGTATTATTGGACTCTCTTTGACTTGTTAATTGTGTGGTTTTATGAGTAAATTTGTTAGTGAATTTCATTGCTGACATCAAGAAAGTTGTACTCGGTTAATTGGAAAACTGTATGGGAATATAAATTATATAAACAAACAATCATCAATAATTAATTGGAAAATTTTCAAAAATAACCGGATAACGTCACTGTGTGCCTACACAGTAAAAAAAAAAGTGATGTGTGTGTGTGTGTAGTGCAAGTATAGTAAAGTGATTTTTTTTTTTTTGCATTTTCCGGATGGAAAGTTTTGTTTTTTTTTTTTTTTTTTGTGTATCACACAAGACTGGCGCGGCCAACACCTTTTCTTCTGTGGTGCGGTAAAGGACAGACCTACACTATACTAGAATATCACTAATAACCATTATATACATATAAGGTGCTACTACTATATGTTTATTCACTACTAGCGTATCACTTACATATAGGTGCGGATATTTATTGTCCTTAAAGATTTGTACGCACGGCCGACACATAAATGTGTTTTCCAACGATGTGACGATGAAAATTTTTCCACATAAATGGAAACAGCATTTTACTTTTCTATATACCAAATAGCTTCAGCAATCATTTTGACAAATAAACAAGAAGAAGAGGAGGACATTAAGTATGTGAACGCATAAATGTAATTACATTAAAAATGTGTTTTTACCCATGAATCAAGACGGGAACGGTAGGAAAAAAGGGGTGAATGTTGCGCACCAAAGAATTAATTAGTTGAATTTGCACGTACCTGTTATTCTTTTGATATTATATACATACATATATATATAATAGGCAGTGTTAAATTGTGTTTTTTTTTTGTGCCGAAACGTGCAGAATAGACGATTTTCCTATTGACTACTTCAATTGAAATGGTGTGAGTGTTGTGTAAGGTGCAAAAAGTAAGATTTTTTTCTTCTCTTTAATTACCAATTTTTAGGCATATTTTTACTTGCTCTTCCAAACGTAATGATAAAAATACATTTAAAAAAAATGCAATATTTGGTTTAAATAATTTTTTTCGTTTTAAATATGTTCGAATTGAGATATTAAAGTTGGGTGTGTCATTAATCATTATGTTTTATGTAATTATAATAATTATTATGATTTTTTTTTTCTTCTTTTTCAGAAATATCAGTTCGTGTACATCTTTTAGATCAGATTCCGGATATATTTATGAGATGTCATGAGTTAGCCTGTCAAGAATTGGATTATTTTCTATATGACCGTTTGTTAGATATTGTTCTTCGTTATTTAAGAGATGTTGATGCGCAGGTAATTATGGTTTTTTTTTTTTTTTAATTTATTTTATTGAATTAGAAATGTTGTTTTTCATGTACATTATGTACATTGTACACATACTCTAGTCTTAACTGAAATATAGTATTCGGGCAAAATTGGAGATTTGAAAATATTAGTGAAATTTTAATGTTCGATGGCCTAGCGCTGTTCTAAGAGTAACTGTAAAATTGACCTACCCCAAAATAAAGACGGCAGGCTGAAACTATTTTAGTTATAACTAAAAAAGTATTTGTTCCTAGGAGTAGAGACTTAAATTCTAATATTTGTTATTATTAAATCAAAACCTTAACCAATTTCAAGCTACTGGTGAGAAAACGCACGAGTCACTTTGAAATTTTCCATAGACAAGGCTGATAATAGAAATAATATAGCCTAGCACCGAAACTAATATGTTAATTTGAACCTTTGTCGATATACATGATTTTTGGTTTGGGGCTATTTGGTAATTTACCTTAATTGCAGGGAATGGTGGAATAAAATTTTAGCGGGTTTTTTTTCAAGAAATCGAGACAAATAGTAAAAAGCTCTAGCATTAAAATTCTTTTTAATACTAATTACTATTAGACCCATATTTTACGTTAAAAATATGTTGGACGCGATACATAATTTTTCACCGCTGCCTGGTGAGCATGAACGTAACTGGTGTGTTTTTGTAGCACTCGCCTGAACCGAACCTGACGCCGTATATGGACAGGTAAAAAAAAATTAATTTCCCACTAATTATATCCCAAACGTAGCCTCTGGGTAAAGTTATATCGATTTTGGTCTATTTGGACAGAAGAATCGCCTGAAATTGGTAAAACTCGATAATGTCTTTTATTTATTAGAAATTTGTCCAAAAGTATGGTTGGGTGAGGTGAAAACATCCTAAATATTAATATAAATGTTGGGGGTTCGTCAAGGTACTGAAATCGACTTAACATCTGAAATGAAACTTAAAGTTTTCCTTAGCTATCCCAAACATAATTACAAAAACATTTTTTTTTTGGTTTAGTAGTTTACTTACAACAGAGACTGTCAATCTCTAAAGCAAAATGAGATGCGATGCATAATGTTAGTACTAGTTTTAGGTTAGAATATGTTGCTAAATATCTAGTATATCGTCGGCCTAGAAAGGAAACCACGTGAAAACAAGTGATACATCGAAATCGATTAAAATGTAGATTTTGGATAAAGTGGTTGATACGTGGTTTGCTTTCTAGGCCGACGAACGATATGCCCTTTCAAGGAATGGGAAAATTCAGAAACTGTTGTGACCATTTTAAAAAATTGATCTGATATCCAATTGTAAACATAAATCTATATTTAACAAAGTGTATATAAAAAGCCAATATTTTAGGTGTATGTAGATTTATGTTCGCCACTGTTTATATTTATAAAGTATAATAAAGACAACGCGCATTTGGTCCAGTCGCCTCCATTATCCAATATTGCCTGATAATAACTGTCCATAATTTCGACCAAATTTTGAGCGTATTTTGCTAGTAACTTCCATACGGCCCTTAATTGTCGGCATAACTGTTTCTTCGTCCACACTTTCTTTTTTCGAATATTAATAATAATAATAGACCATACATTCACTATTGGATTAGCGTCTGAGGACTTAGATGACCAATCTAATACTTGGATTTCTGGACTCTGCACTCATGCTTGATCGCTTCTATTCGATCGGTAAGCTTAAAACGGACCAGTTTATTACATTGCGCGGTAGTTTAGAACCTAAAGTATTTGTGAGGGTATGTTTTATTTAAATAGCCGAAACCAGTTTTTGAGTTATCGACAACACGCCCTTGTTAGACTGACTGTAATACAACCAAAAATTCCTCAGTTGTTTTTTTTTTGACTTAATGATTTCTGTCGTTAAACCAACGATTGGTTTTATAGCAAATCTATGCGTGTAGAGACTCTCGATCTTTTATTTTAAGGGTTAATTATATTAATGTCCGTAACCCTAACAGCATCCATAATCTATTTGATTTCTATTCATTTTCTAAAGATCATATTTTCTAATACTGTTAGGTGCTATAGTTTGAGAACAATACGTTCCGAACTAGTCAATATGATATCCCTCGACTATAATAAGACAAGGACTCGAAATTGTTTTACCAGCATTAATGATTATTTCTACCTAACGGAGACAATGCGTTTTATCTCGGCGATTGAGATTTCACTGGTGTGCTGGTGTAGAAGTTCTGGACCATGTGGTGAATTCTATTTAAAATATCTCTAAAAGGTGTCCCAATGATCTTCTCTTCCGGACCTCTGTCTACAGCTACTTCAAAATTCTGCGGACTTCGTACATTTTCTTTTACACTCTTTTACCAATATTTGCAGGTCTGGAGCTATGCAGGATTTCCTGTCCTTATCTTTTCCTTCGTATCCCATAACATTCATTCATATACATATACTCAATCGATTAATCGATTATTTTGTTGCCTATGGTATTGCTATGTGAAATTTTCTTCTTTTTTCTCCGATTTGATTTGGGTGAACAGATAATTTTTATAAATATTTATTAATAAATTTGAGTTTCACAATATGTTTAAATAGATCCTTACAAAATTACACAATAAACAGAAATATGTTTGAAAATGATTGACAACAACTGAGAAATGTCATCCCTCATCATTCGTTTGACTTTATTATTTTTTGGGTTAAGAGATAGATTTTCTTATAGGGATACATGCTGGCTGGCCATTGGGCAAGATGAACATTTTATTTGATTATTGAATGAATTACCGACACCTTGTTCATTTCGAAATGTTATTCAATATATTGGAAATGTAAATTTTATTGATTTTTTGTTGTTGTTAAATTGGTGCTATCTGCATAACCCCATCCATCCCCATCCATTTATATGTAATTCTACTATCTTATACTTTCTTGTTTTTTTTTGTTGTTTTTTTTTTTTAATTTGACATTTAATTGTTTTGTTGCAGGTCAGAAAAAATGCATACTTTGCCGTTACACATTTACTGGACAAATATTTGCTGGACAAAAATCGCGTCGAACAGAAAGTTTGTCCAGCTGTATTGGAACTATCTCGGCACACAATTATTACTCAGCAACAAATTGATTATCATACAAAGGCCGTTGAGGTAGGTGATATAATGGGGCTGAGCACTTTATCCACATTTTTTTTTTAAGAATATTGTGATCTAATTGTGTATTTAGTTATTTCAACAACATTTTGTTGGCATGTGCGCTGGCATCAGATCTGGCTGTTTTAGTAATTTTACCTTCTATCACAGCCAGCTTTGATGAGCAATGCATATTGTCCATTATCAACAAGTGCAATGGTGAGTTTTTGGGTGAGAATTGTGTATCGGTGCCAGTTTTCTGTCTCAATTTCTTACTTGGCTCACAAATTGGTTGTGAAATGTTGCATTTGATTACATATCACAGCCATTTTGATGAGCTTTGTTTGGAATTTAAACATCACACATTTAAATGGTAAATTGTTTTATTATTTATTTTCTATACAGGCAACAAAAAATTGTCTATTACCATTTCGTTAAATTGGTTGTGCCGTGTTGTAATAGTTTCATATCACAGCCATTTTGACGAGTTTGGTGATAGATTTTAGTATAAAAATGCACTGTTTTAGTTTGTAGTTTTCTTTTTGTTTTTAATTTTACATTTTTCATTCTAACACACTGCCGTTACAAATGATACCCCCCACCAAATGTTATGGTTTTTCTTTAGCATGTGCGTACAGCGCCATTTTGATTTTGATTGATCAATTGTTTTGGGTCTTTGGGACCGTTATGCAACTTTTTTTCTTTTTTTTTTATTTAAAGTTAAACCGAAACGTCCTGTCCACATATTTTTTTAGCACACTGTAGCCCCAAAGAAAAGACGGGAATATGTAAAACCAATGTAAAATGTGTCTATTGGTTGTCATATGCCGCTTTAAATCAATTATTTCTATGTCCACCGGTGGACGGGCGGTCCCTTTGATTTGGACCACCGCGTACCACCGGTGGACATATGGCACTGTACGTGTTAAACATATTCAATAGAGATTTTTCGTGTGAGACATAACACGAGAGCGAACCATGTACGAATATACAAATAACACACTTATCTACAATCTTAAATTGAAAAACAAACGAACTAATTACACTTAAAATACACAGTTTCATTGTTAGATATATGTATATATTTAATTAAAGAATATTTAATGGCTTTTTCAAATTAAACTAAATCTGTACAAAATGTGTGCTTAACTAAAAATATTAAACAAACAAAAAGGCCACCTATTGTCAAAAAATCTCGTTGCCAAAATTTGTCTTTTATGCATTAGAAGTGGCCGCCATAATGAAAAAAACTATTGTAGATACACTGAAATGTAATTTAGTAAATTTTTTCAATAACTTTTCCCGCTCATGTTGGTTCTAGGACAAAATCACCCCGGAGAAAATCTCTGATAGAATCCTTTCCAATATTTAACCAACTTTTCTGTTAGCAACTTATGACTACGCAAGAGACCTACGTTTTGGAAATTCCAGAGGGGGGGATTTTGTCCGTTTATCTTGGAGTCTGGATGCCACTTTATTTCGATTATAGCCAAACTTTAGTAAATTTTAGTGTCAATTGCATTGTATTCTGGTGTTCAATAAAAATTACTTGATGCTTAGTGATCGTGTTTCTGTAACAGTGTCAGTATGAACGCAATCTAGGCAGCATACAAAAGACAATAACAATACAATGTGTATGAGCGTGAAATTACCACATTAAATGTTTTTTTTTTTTTTAATTTTGCTTTAAATTAAAAAATAATGGATTGGAGCCATTTGGCTCGTATGTATAGTTTATATTTTCGTTATTATTTTTTAATTTAATAAAGAAAAAAAAATACAAAATACCCGAAAATTTCGTCAAAAAACCATGTATATATTGTATACCCGAGTTCCGTGACACATGACTTACGTAAATTCACAGTTACGTAAAATGTAAAATTAAAAAAAAATACGCGCGCATAATTACCTGGCCAATAATTAATTTTTTTTTTTTTTATTCTTAGTGATATTTTCTTTTTTGTTTTTTTTTTTCAATTTCGTTTGATTAAAATGAAACAATGGAATTTCTTTTATTATTTTAAGTACATTGAAGAAGAGGAATAAAGAAACAAAATACGTACGTTATTTGGGGTGTAATATTGATAAAATTGCACATATCGACCCATCCAAGTAAGAATATGATAAGTGCAAAATGATGATTTTCAGGAAAGCTGTTTAAAGACTTTTTTTAAAACTTAATTCTATGATTCTTTGTTATAGATGTAAAATTAAATAAGAAATATTGCTCAATAGCTCCTGCAATAAAAAATTAACAATATTTCCAAAAAAAACGTGCTTTGCTTCAAAAATTTTTAATAATAGTATTAACGGGAACTATTTTAAATTTCTTAGTTTTTTTAAAATATAAAATTGTCAATAATAAAGATAGGAGTACGATTTTTGGATAGTACATAATTATAAGAATTAGATTATGTACATAGATTTCAAAAATCGATTTCCGATTTAATTATAATAACTGACCTTATCATACTCGTACTTGAGTAGGTCTATTATGATCATAAGTTCTGAAGTTACTTAAGCTTAATGATTATAATAATAATAGTTTGAACGCCAACGAAATTACATATTGACACTTTAGTAATTTATACTTTTTAGTGTCAATCCAAAGTCACAGGAATTGTATCCATGTTTATATGAATTTATGTAGCACACTAAATGTCAAGTAAATTTTGTTTGACTTTCAGTGGACAATAAAATGCACACTAAAGTTACGTAAAATATGGCTATCAACTGCATAAAATCGACATTCAGAATCAAATACAAATAAAAAATTGTATCCATATACACTTTGTAAAATTAACTAAAGGCACTTTACACGGATAGCATTTACTGAAAATTGAGTAAACTACATCTTCTTACTAATACACATAAAGACATTTCTTACTCCAAAAATTAAGTAATTAAGTTGCGCACGGTTTTTTTTTTATAAATATTTGGGCTTCTATAAGAAATAGTTATACCTCTCTAAGAAATTCTTTTTGTACCCTTTCTTTTTGTACCATATCATTTTAAAAACGGTTTTGCGTACAATACAAACTGTTAAATTAGCACTAAAACGGATTGTAAACCTATAAATATTTGAAACTATAACACCTAATCGATAATTATAGTGCCTACATTAATGACTCTTTTATTGAATTTAAACGCTAAGACAGAAGAGAATATGTCTGCCGCAATCTCAGATTAATATTTTTGGAGCATAGATGGAGGTCATTTGTAATGGTCGGTGTTCTTCTATTACACATTTTTTTGTTAACTTTCATCTTCTCGTTTTCTTCTATTATCTTTTCTTATTATATTTTTTTTTTTTAATTTTAATTTTTAATTTTTAATTTTTTAAAGTAATAAAAATCGAAAGATTGTGTCAACTCTCAAAGTGGATGTGAAATGTGCATTTTGATATCATATCACAGCCAGCTTTGAAGAGCGACACGGTTTTTAAATATTTTTCATTGTCATTTGTTTAGTTTTAGTGTATAGTGAGCAATTGTTTTGACATTACGATTTTTGAGTAGCTGAGTCTCACAAAGTGGCTGTGAAATGGTATTTTTAACACATATCACAGCCAGCTTTGATGAGCTTAGATTCTCAATGAATACAGCTAGAGTGTGGTAATTATTGTAATAAATTTATTTTTATTATTTCAAATGTAATTTAAAATTAATTGCTATAACTAATAATAATTTTTTTTTTGTTTTTAATGTAAATTTTAGCTGATGGGACTACTAGCGCCAAATATTGGACGTGACAAAACTGAATATTATTTTTTAAACAGATTCATAGAAATGTGTTCAGACAACGTTTACTATGTGCGAAAATGTTGTGCCGATTTGTATCCGGTTTTTTGTCAAGTGATGGGACCCGAACTAACAGAAAAACAATTGGTTCGTATTCGCTATTTGATTTTTGATGTTTGCAAAATGTTACTTATTTGGGGTTTCTTTTTCTTTTATTTTTTTTAGCTTCCCATATTTATGCAATTATGTGACGATAATGCATGGGGAGTACGTAAATCTGCAGCAGAATCATTACCAAAGGTGGCATTAATGTGTTCACTATATCATAGACGAGATCATATAGCTCCACTAATGTTTAAATTGATGAACGATCAATGTAGATGGGTCAGTTTATCGGCTTTTAAAGGATTAGGTACATTTATTGCATCATTTGCACAACCATGTATTACTGGACTGGCCTATACCAATCTGGGTGAACTATTTATAACAAATGCTGCCGATTCGGATTTTAAGTAAAATTAAATAAACAAAATTAGAAAACTCAAATTTTATTTATTTATATTTTTTTTTTTTCTCTTCAGACATCAATCCGAACTGGATTTGCTCAACAATTACAAACACTATGAACATATATTTGATCAGTCAATTACACCAAGCAATCGACAATTTCGCGATGTCAACGATAATACATACGCAACAATTGCATCCAATACAAATCCGTATAATAAATTAAAATTTTTAACTGATATGCAATCGACACCAAACATCCTAGATAAATTGATTTTCCACTATGATCTATCATTACACTTGGGTAACAAACTTTATAAAAGTAACAATAATGAAGCTGTGATACAACCAACACCACCGCCATTCAATTTACCTTTGTCAAATAATATTATACAGAATGAGGATAAAACATTGACCAGTAGTACTAGTACAAATGATTCCACACTGTTAAATAATAATTCAAATATTGGTAGTTTAAGTATAGTAAATGAATTGAATGAGGGCGGTAATAATAACAACACCAACACCAACAACAACAATAATAATAATAATAATAATAATGTGATCGTTACGCCATCATCGTCGACCACTGATGGAAATACAAATACTGGAACAACAACAACAACAACACCAACACTACCAACAATAATCGATAATAGTCATTTACGAAAAAATACACCTCTCGGTTTGCCTTTAATTATAAAACAAGCAATTGAAAATAAAGCTACACTATCACCGAAAAAGTTACCCGGCCGAAGTAATGCAATAAGCCTGATCATACCGAAAATCGAAGATAATCCACCACCAGAAACGCCATCAATTGAATTGGCACCACAAAATATCAATTTTCAAGTAACGAACAATAAGTTGAATGATGACAGTAGTAGTAGTAGTGACGAGATTGCATCCAATAGCTTGTCTGAGAATAATCAAAAGATAATTGCCGAAAGTGATTCAAACGATGTGGAACGGAAAAATTTATTTAATAATGTTCAGACTTCTACTAGTGCTGATAATAGCGGTAATGAGTCGTCCGATAACAACGAGACTGATTTTTTTGAAGCTATAAGTGCAATACAATATGGTTTTACGAAAAAGGATGATGATGATAATGTTAATAAATCATCAACTGTTAGTAAATGTGATTCTAGCGAACCTTATTTGTTAGTATACTTAGATAACAGCAAAAATTCTACAACTGATGATAATTCAACGCTAAATGATGATGATGATGATACATTAAAGGAATTTAATTCTGTGAATTACTGGTATATTAGCCCTGAACTTCCACTGGACTTAGATAAATTAATCAATGATAATGATGAATGGGATAAAAGTAAATATTTTTAATTTTTTTTTTTTTTTGTATCATTTTTATTTTTAGCAATTTTATAATTGATTGTTTTATATTTATAATGCTGATCTAAAAACCAGGGATACAAACCAGTTTTGAACTAAAACCAAAAACCATTTGTAATTAGTTTTATTCGAACCAAAACAAAACAAAATTTATTCTTTCAATTTAACTAACAACTTAGTACCTGCCTAGATGTTGTTTGAGGAGAAAGAAAGGCACCTAAAATCAATTTTTCTTTTATCTTAGTCGTCGAATATTACCTGTTCGGTTATGCCCTTACGTAATGCAACATCACCCACACACACAAGTAGTTCTGATTCGCCTCTTTTATTTTGTGTTCCACCTGTCAGTTCTTTACGAATTGATTTTCTATTTATTTTTTTTATGTTTCTATTGGATTCAAGTGCCTATGCACTAAATTAGTTGCTAATAAACCAAACAAACGTGCAAGACGACCGTTTAATAATTTTTATCTCATTCAATGCTCATTTTCTTTATTTATTATTTCAAAATGGCAAATATCTAGATTATGGCATCTTAAGGATACTTTTAGGTTTAGCCAATGTATTTATGTACAATTTTTAAAATTTGTAATTGAGAAAGAGGTTTCAAAATGACGATTATTTCTCTGTACACATTTTAACCTGAAAATGTTAAGCAACTATAAAATACCTAAACAAAAAAGCCAAAATGGTAGACTATCAAGATATTGGTCGATTTTTAATTTTAAACTTGTCTAGACAGGTCATTTATGATCATAGAAAATTGAAATCTAAAAAATGGCGTCTTCGTTTCAAAAGATGCACCAAATGATTGGAAACTTCTTTACCGACCAAACTTTTACAATCGTATGATGAGCATAGCTTCTTTGAAATTTATTGAAGTTTTTAGAGTTAATCGAACAAGGTAACACAGAGTATTACATCACAGTCAGAGGGCTTACTCTTAAAAACGATAGTCGTTTTTTAGGCATTCCATTCCAACAATTCACTAAATGTCAAAGCCGGCATTGTCTTTTAAATTTAGAGGCGTATTCGACCGCAGTTTAGCTATGATGCTAATGCCCGAGTAGAAAAAAAAACGATAAACGACAAAAAATCTTCGTCGACTATCGTATTTTACTGGTTTTGTTTTCCAATTGACTTAAACTTTCCCAATTAACCGGGGAGGGTGGGGGTATTGCAAAATAGATTTTGAGATATGTAAATGGTTATTTATTAAAAATGAAGAAAAAAAAAATCTGTGTCCATTTGGCAAAACAAAAGAACTTAAGTCTATGGGAAATACAATCGAAGCATTAATTACAATTTGTGTAACTTTTTCTTATAAACTTAAGTCAACAAATGGACACAATTTTAAGCTTAATTTTCATTCTAAAATTTTTTTTTTTCTTTCAGTATCACAAACAAGTATGAGAGTTTCGGTTGATTCGGATATATGCAAAGATGATGCAAGAAATTCAAAATTGCAAGAACTGCGTGCGATGGGCATTGGACCATTTGGATCACCTACAAATTTCAAACAAAACATTGTTCCGGCATATTTAGTTGAATATTTTGTGTCAATGGTCAATTTTGATGATTCCGATATGAATACATTTTGTGCATATAATTTTCCAGCGGTGGTGCTAACACTGGGACGAGAGTAAATAAAAAATAAAAATCTGTTTCCTAATTTATATATTTTTATTTTTATTTTTTTGACTAGAAACTGGCATTTAATTTACAATTTGCTTCAGTGGCTCTGTTGTGATATTCAATGGAAAATTCGAAAAACTGTGGCTGTGTCTATATATCATATTGCACTTATTATTGGCAAGGAGCTAGCAACAAAAGATTTAGTACCGATATTTTTGGGTTTTTTCAAAGATTTGGATGAAGTGAAAATTGAGGCCTTGCGAAATGTTGATAATTTCCTGAAGGTCATCGATTTCAGTCGTCACGATGAAATTGTCATGACATTGGGACATTGCTTGAAAACCGACAACGATGCATATTGGCGACTACGCGAAGAATTGGCACATCAAGTGCTGTCATTGATTGAAACCTATGGATTGCAGTACAAAGCCGAAACTATGATTTATCTAACTGGAATTGCGATTATGTTGTTGAATGATAAAGTTAGTAGTGTTCGGGAAATTGCTTTGGATGCGGTAAGGTTTTGAATTTGGATTTTGAGTTTTTTTTTTGGATTTTTAAATTTCTTTTTTTTTTTTTTTTGCATTTTCAGATTGTTGCCAAAATGGCGGTCAGCTCAAGTTTGGAACAGTCACATTTAACAAGTTTTATGATTGATCAATTTTTCAGTAGCCTTCACTGGAGACGACGTCAACTATATGCAACACTTTGTTATAAATGTGTAAGTATTTTTTAAGTAATTACATATTGCAGTACAGATTTGTAACGAAATGAAAGTAGAAATGAACGTAGAGCCAAAATTGCAATGCCAACTCCTATACCTGGAATTTAACATGGATTCCCAACATACACTGCGGCGTACATAATATGTCTGAGTAAATTCCGGACAACCCTTGATATGTTTACAGAACTACCAAATATTGTCCAATTTTAATAAACTCCGCTTACAAATTTTCTTTCCTTCTTTTTTGACCATTCGAAACATTTTATTTCAATTTGATGGAATCCCCTTAAACAACGCATAGTGGAACAACTGCATGTCCCTTTATGGCATCGTACAACCATCGCAAAAACCATGCTGAAACGATACTGAATCGTTCATAAGTGAGAGTAAAATAATTTTGAAGTGTTAAGAGATTGTTTACATTATCTGTGGTCTCAAGTTAAAACAACTTAAGTCATTTTTTCTGAATTACGAGTAGAGTAAGATAAAGGTTCTGGATA
>JANSTT010018778.1:0-54926 GCA_026745375.1 Platyura marginata | reverse complement strand
TCTAAATCGATTAATGTATGTAGTAATGTATATTATATTAAGAGACAGCATAATATGTTTATGATTTCAACAACCATTTAAGTGAATTCAATAAAAGTTTATTTACAGGCTAAAATTCAAACATTTTTTGATCCAGATTTGTTATTGTTACAAAAAAAACAACATTTAAAAATAATTTCTTAATGTTATTATACTCCGAAATTCATATAGACGAATTAATTTAAAAAAAAAAAAAATAAGAAAAAAAATTAACAGTGTGTCACATAAAAATGTGTTCATTTTAGAAAATTTCGAATTATTTTACATTTTTAGCTGTATAAAAATCTTTCATCAAATTCTTTCTCTGTTATCTTCTAACCACTGACAGTTATAATATATATGTATATATATATATTTAATTTCACCTTATCCATTTCTTATCCTAATATCTACGACTATGCAGTACTAAATCTATAAGGTTAAGCTTAAATTGATAAGAAATATACAAAAAAAAAAAACAAACAAAAAAAAATACAAAAAAACAAAATCGTTACGAAAATATAATATAGACCAGGTTTTTTTTTTTATTCATTCGTCTATACTTTGATGTCGATGATGAACATGACGTTTCTTATGTGTTCGTTGTTGTTCATCGGCTAAATATCTAAAATTGTGATGTTGATCAGATTCGGATTTTTCGCGCAATAGACGAACATTATCCAATCGATTATATGTTCGGCGATGATGATGATGATATTGTGGATGACCATATTGAGATGATGTTGTTCCTAAACGACTCCATTTTATATCTAATCGTGGATAACTGGAAGTATATCGTTATTTTGACATTTCAATTATTGATACAGATACTTACGGGGGCACGTGGAGGTTTCCAGCTTTATTCCAAATGGTTTCTCCATATACTGACCATGGGATTGCTGCTGCTATAACATATTTATTGTTGTAAGCGATTTTTTTTTCTTATTTCTTTTTTTTTGTGTGTTTGTTTTGCTTTTTTTTAAAAAAACCAAAAATTATTCAAAAAAAATTTTCAAAAAGGCAATTGCACAACATTAATTAGTTTAGTTTTAGTATTGGCGCAATACAATGGCATGCAGACATTATGACAGCTGTCATCTGTCTATGGAGAAATAAAGAAATATAAAATGGCGAATCAAAAATATTTCTCCTCTAAGAAATAGTAGGTAGAAGGGCATTTTAATTACACACAGAAAATAATTGTTCTACTATTTTAATCAATAGGGCGGCAATATCTTCAGTTTTGTATTTTTGATTTAAGTCATTTTTTACGATTATAAACGAACAATTAGATATTATGAGTAGGGCCCGGATGTTTAAACACTAAAAACTGTAAAATAGTCACTGGAAAATAGACAGAGAAAAAATTTATTTTGAAAATTGTGTAAGGAAAACTAGCTAGAGGGTTATCCAAAAAAGATGCGCGAAAATTAGAAGTTCGACGATTTTTAAGTTTTTTAATTACAAAAAACAATTATGACATTTATTAGGGGATACTCCTCTCTTCCCCACAGGTTTGTGGCAAATTTCAAATGACTACCAAAGATGAACATAGATGAGTAAGTACATAATTTTGGATAAATTTTCCGAGCCATCGGATCATACTTCAGTAGAAACACAGCAGAGACATTTTAAATTCCCGTTTTAACGGGACTTCTATGAAATCTGAAATATATTGGATACGGTACGGGGAAGAACTCTTTATTGCTTTATGAGAACAATTTTCTAAATTTATATTACGATAGTTATTAGACCTCTATAGTACCTCCTATGTAATGAATTAGGACAAGACACTGCAAAAAGATTTGCTATAACAAAAATAACAACAATAAAAATTCACAAAAAAACAACAACAACAATAAAAATTTAACAAAAAAATTAACCAAACAAAAACAAGTAGCCATGCAATTATTAAAATTTTTAATTAAAACATTAGTATCGATATTTTGCTAGTTTTAGACGCGACTCAGTTGCTGAGAAGGCTACTGACTCACCAATTTTGATTCTTTGCTGATGTCGAATTTAATATTAAAAAAAAAAAAAAACAAAAAAACAGAAAAAAAAAACAAAACCCGGCACAAAGTCTGCATCGATTATTTATTGTCAATTGATCGGCTAAGATATTCTGCATATGCAGGCCAATTTCAATACAGGTAAAATATGGATGATGAAAGAAATTATGTTGTCACTCATCCTACATATGTACATACTTATGTGTGCCACGCCACAAGCACATAAATAAATAAACAAAAAAATTGTATTCCCGTAAAAAAAAAAAAAAAAAAAAAGAAAACAGGAAAAAGGGATTGTATTTTGTGGTTAGAGCAAGTAATTGTAAAGTGTGTGGTGGTATTTTGTTGTTGCACATTAATAATATCGAATTCAAGTCAATGTCATATAAGTAACAACACCAACAAATTAAATTTCGATAATTATGCAATTTGTGTTCGATGGTGTTGGTATATATTATGTGAATTTGATCGCAATTTATTGTAGGTACATATATTTGCATTAAATTGCATATATTTGCATATATATTTGGAGACGTAATAAATATGGGAAAAAATGTCGTAATTTGAGAACAGACATTCTTTATAAGAAACAAAAAAAAAATAAATTATAGGTAATTGGCACAGTTGCGCATTCATTTTCTAAATAATATTTTTGTATGGACTTTTAAAAAAAAAAATTATTTACTTACTATAAAAAAGTACGATAAAAGACTACTTATTTTTGTTAATCGTTGTATGTGGACTACGGAAGTATCCCGTTCAAACTAAGGTTATTGCTATTGCCATAAAAAAAAAGACAATATCAAATAGAAATATGCTTTGTACCACAATTGAGTTTTTTTTAAAAATATTTTAGAAATTAATTGATTAAACGAAAAAAAAGGGTACTAAGTAAAGCTACACGGCTTCCATACTAAAATACAGCTCAATCACCCTTTCCTCATCATTCTCCCTATTCTCTCGCCACACTTTTTTCAATTTCACATAAAATTTGTGAGATAATGACCATTCGAAAGTAATTTAGTATGGTGGATCCTATAAGGGTTAGCGATGGATCAAAAAAATGATAATCTCCTTATATGCGACACAAAAAACAAAAAACTTTTTTGTATTTACAATTTTTTCTCAATTTTATATAAGAATTGTGAGAAAAATGCAAAAAAAAAATGAAAATATTGTAATTTAGTATGGGAGGGTCCTATAAGGGTTAACAATTGGCTATAATTATGGACGCTGCCTGAAAAATAGTAATATTACCTAACGTGGAGTTATTTTAGTAAAAAAAAAAAACTATAATCATTTCTAGGAATGCAACAAAAAAATGTACATATTTAAAAATGTATGCACCCCTCTTAAAAGGTTAACTTTTTCGAAAAATTTTATTTAGCAAAAAATGCTGGAAATTTAAAACATAAAAATAAAAAGTTTCAAAATCTCATTTTTAAATAATAAAAAAGTTCAAAAATGTATTATAATATCACTTTTTAAAAAACTATCATAATTCCCTTTCTGCCAACATTTTATCGATTTCCTTCCTAAAAAGGAATTATAGTTTTTCTTTAAAATAAGTCCACGTTCTTACATTGATAATATATAAATAAGAGATTCAGTCTATATATAAAAGATCATCTTTACAAAATACATTTTTCCCCATTCGACTTTATATCGGTCTTTATATGCTCGCGACTTTATATGCCCGTCAGTCTCAACACCAGTATTGCTACCATAAGAGAAAATCATACTAATATTTATTATTCACGTAAATATGGGCATTGTGTTGTGATCTCAACAACAGTTCGTAAAATTGTTGTTCTTCCTTTATAAATCATACGGAAATTTTTAAACAGACAAATTTTGCTCAGTTTCTATATGCACATTGCACATCCCGAGTTCGATTCTCATTCAGATTCAGATTCCATTTTATAGTGGAGCGTAAATTTAAGAAAATTCATTTATTAAATTTGTGATTCAAAAAAATGGTTTAGACTAGTGAATCTCCAACTGTTTATACCAGAAGATCGTAATTGTCCTTAGAGGAAAATTATGGAAAATATAATGACCCTTCGGTTTAGATCAGTAATTAAAAATGACTAAAAATCCATTTAATATTTTAGAGCGCATTCAAAATAAATGGCACACTATTGCCAGCAAGTAGGCACAAAATTATTTAAAATGGAAGGAAACTTAATTGTTGGAAAAAATAACAATTCCAAATTCACTAGACTCAAAATCTTCTTGATTGACTATCACAGGGACAGAAAATAATTTAATGAAAATTTCAAGATATTCAGGACTCAGCATGAAAATGGCGTAAATAATAAATATTACACCAAAGTTTGTCTCTTAACGGTAAAAAAAAAACATTAATTTATTAAAAAAATTGATGAATGGTCAAAGATACAAAACACACATCTGACCGATAGTTAAATTGGACAAATTTCACGTAAAAGTTTTGGTTACACTCGCGCTCTTAAAAATCCAAATAAAATAGCCTTTTATGACCTCAAATAAAAAGTACGAGTATACATGACACAATGCAAGTAGGTATAATATTATATTATGTATCAATAACACCATTGTTGTTCATCAAAAACAGAAAAAAAAACAGCCCATATCGGATATCATCTACGCACTATAACTTTACTTCAAATACTACGTTGTCGTTATATATTTGTATGACATTGCCCGATTAATAGACATAAAATGTGAAAAAAAATATACCACCGAACCGGTACATATACATACATATGAAAGATACTACTACTAAAAGATATAGTCGCTGACATTACAAAATATTTATATATTTCATTAATAATTTATTTTATATGCAATTTAACGTCAGAATTTAGATACCTCTGGGAATGCTGGGAAAAAAAAATTATAAAAAAGATTTGCGTACTTGCGCAGTATTGAGATGAAATTGTAATAACAGTAGTGGTGCGCAATGTTAATGAACTCATTTAAAAAAAAAAAATACCATTACACTCATCTCCTTACAAATATCATAAATAATAAAATAAAAAAAAGAAAAATGAAAAAAAAAAAAAACAAATCAAAACGGAGAATATTAACGGTTACGTATGTGAAGGTCTTCTGAAAAATTCATTTCAATTTCTTATATAAACGAACTGAGTCTTAATTATGTACGTAATAATATGTCTTTATCTCATTATTGTGTTAGATCAAATAAAAGCGGAACACCGCACACTTACATGCCTGACAATCCGTTGGTTCAAAGAATAGACCAGCCTTCAGTTGATTTTTGTCCTGATCTTCGACATCGACCAGCAACATTGGATCGGATATTTGTGCACGTGAATTACTGCTATTTGATCGATGTGCCTTTTCCCATTGTCTAATAACTTGTTCAACATCAACGGCAATCCATCCGGTATTTCGTTTGGAAATTGTGAAGCTATTGCAGACACGTTTTTTGTATTTTATTTCTGTAATAATACAACACAAACAAACAAACAAATTATTAAATTATTTGGACGATTTTGTTTTGAATCTATTCTATTTGGATTAGCAGTTCTATTCCGTACCTCCTTTGATATTTCTCTTTACCATCACTGACACCGTAACTGTAATGACATCGTCCAATTCACCGCATTCCAATGGTTTGCTAGTTGATCCCAGGTCAGGATTTTTTTGTAGTAGTCTGTAGTAGGAAATTATTTAAATTATAGTTTGGATTCTTAAATTGGTCATATACATACATTGCGAGTGAGAAATTTTGGGATCTAATTATTCATTTTTTACTATGACGTCATTTAATAATTTCCATGAGCCGCCATTACTGTGTCATTAAAGTTCTTAAGACAATGTAACAATTCCCTGTTTTTGGATTCTTTTTTCTCCTATTTTGATTTCTAACGTATTTTTCAATAATTGCACTTTGTTACATGATATTTTTTATTTAGAAAGATCGCAATAAACTTCCTGTGGATTCAAAATTAAATCTGTAGGTACTGTTTTTGCGCATAGATAAAAATTATAGATCAGTGCTGCCGTTTCATGTTTTTGGAAAGTAAGAATTTCTTGTAACTGAGAATAGTATTTTTGAATGGCTAGTAAAGATACCACTGAATCTACAGTAAGATCTTGACAGCTAACAGCTAAGAGAGAGAGAGAGAGCTCTGGACGTGAGCATGATATACAATTTATGCACAAGCGGACTATTTTAAGATCATAAAAAATACAAAAAAGGTAGTATTTTTTTGTGGGGGGGGGGTAGTAAGTATCGAGTACTTTTGGCAGCACTAATATTAGAGATCACTGATGGAATTCAGCATCGCTAATATGTGTCACACTATAGTATTCGATATCGATTAACTCTTGTGTCTTGTGTATATAGAGCATATCGATATCGAAAACTACAGTGCAACGCATATTGACGATCAAAATTCCATCACAGTCCCAGTACACAATTTTATTTTCTCTCGATATTTTGTTAAAAAATCAAAAAAAATTTATAAAGCAAAAAAAAAAATGTTTGAATTTTTTTTGAAAATTAACAAAACAAAATTGAACCTACCTCAATTCCGCCTTATGTAAATATGTGTTCGGTTGAAGCTTCGAAAACATTGTTGAAGAGAAATATAATTTTGCAGTTGTATTTTCAGCCAACCATGATGCATTATCATTTTTACTACCTGAATTATTGTTGAATATAGCAAATTATTAATAAAAACATTTTTTTTTTAATTTAATTCTATTAATAACTCACAAACTGGATAGAATGCAATATGATTGACAGTGGCACCAGGTTCCGGTAAATGTTGTTGACTGTTATTTCTATTAACAGCTAATAGTAATTTCGATTTATATACTTCGAGGAATTGTCTGCAAAGAAAAAGTTACGTACAACTTTTAAAAGAAATTACTTCATAAAACGTTTTGATTGGATTGTATCCGAAGAAATGGAAACAAATAATATGGAATCAGAGTTTGGAAAGGTTTTCGCTGGAACCCGGAATCAGTGAAAAGTGTTCACTTTTATTGGGTGCATTTACTGATGCTGTGGTTAATCTGTATTTGAATGTTTTTTGAATTTTAATAATAGACAAAACTAACGAAAATTAGAATTATAGCAAATGGGATAATATCAAATGGAATAATGCAAAATATGGGATAATGGTTAATTGGATTATAGCAAATATATGGGAAATGTAGCAAATAGGTTATATAGAAAATGGGATTATGGCAAATGGGATAATGGTAAATGGAATTATAGCAAATTAATGGGATAATGGCAAATTGGATTATGGCAAATATATGGGGAATATAGCAAATGGGTTATAAAGAAAATGGGATTATGGCAAATGGGAATATAGCAAATGGGTAATACGGCAAATAGGATTATGGTATAATAGAGTAATATGGCAAATAGAAGAATATAGCAAATCAGTCATATGACAAAGAGATTATAGCAACGGGGGTCAAGTTACATATAATTGTATAAATCCACCACTGCAAATCGATTTAGAAAAAGTTTGAAGAAAATCTACACATCTACGTATTATATGCATACTTAGAAAAGTAAAAAAAAAAAATAATTTAAATCTAGACACCCATAAAGAAGCGACCATTGCTTCCACCATTTACCTTAGGAAGAATCTTTAGAGTTTCCAAATATCCGAATTTCACATTAATCACATTAATTAAAAATGTAAGTATATGTAGGTAGGTACCTCCAACATATATACATAAATTATGTTTACTGTCAATCACTCAATGGTTCAACATACAACAAAAATTCTTTTATCGCTAATGCACCCAGACTTTTATAAATTATAGTCGTAGAGAGTCGTTTATGTATGGTTTTTATGTTTTTAAATTCCCATAACAAATGGCTACATATTTACAATGTAAACAATTTTTAATCGCACGAATCCGCAAACAAAAAAAAAACCATAATAATTACAGATGCATTTATGTAGTCTGCACAAATTGCAGAATATAATGCAATGTAACTTAATCAAGTGCCTAGAATCCATCAGGCTACTGGCAGACTGGCTGCAACAACAACTGCTACTGTATAAGTGTATATGCATTGCTTTGCTCTCTGATGCATCACGCAACCTTGACAATGAAATGAAAAATTATTTACACAAACATTCTTTTGTTGTAAATATGCTGCAATCCACTCAATTGGCCAGATGCAAAAAAAAAAAACGAGGGAAAAAAAAGAAAGAAAGAAAAATAAATAAAGAAAAGACAAGACGGAAAAAAATAAATTACGAATGCGACGATGCACTGCATAAATCATTTTATTAGAACGCGACTTGTAGACAATATTTTACGTCACTTGAGGGCCCCTGTCTCGCTATTTAATAACGTGTTACTACATTTTATTATTATAACACTGTCACTGATGGTGTGTCTGCGTGTAGTCGAAGTCGTCACATTTACATATGTGCAAGTGCATGGCAGAGGCTGGCCTGTTGTATTATCAGAGATCAGAGATATAGTTAGACGATATTTTACCAATTGGATCACTTTACTAATTATAAGCAACAAATTACTTCATGCATTCAGCAAAAAAGTATAAAAAAAGATGCCGCAATTGCGAAGCTGTGATCTTTGGTTGGTTTTAGCTTTTAGAAGAGAGAGTTTGTGTCCAGTTTTTCATCATTTGACAATAATTGTTAATTTATGTTTATTAATTATAGAGAATTTAATATTTGGGTATTGTAATTTGTCTGCAGGTAGATACAGGGTGTTCCAAGCAGATGTCATAAAAGAAAACGTCAAATATGAAGAATTAAGTGGGGTGGGATTAAATTCGTTTTTTGTTTCTAAATATTTTTAAAGCCCAGCGTTTTACCAAAGATCTTGAAATTATCACTTCTAGAATTGATTTTATGGAATTTTTTTAAATAATTAATTTTTTAATGAGACACCCTGTACTATCTGTAGAGTTTTCTAATCCTATGGACAAATCGAAAGAAAAATTCGAATGCTAATTTCTCATACAATTCTACTTGGCATAATTTAGGCCAAATATTTTATTCCGTAATTTAGAATTTACCACCTCCTAAACAAAAATAAATTGAGTTATTTGCATCAAGAATGTATGTCAAAAAAGAAACTGCCTGCTGGATACCTTTTATGATCTTACGAATTTACGTGGGAAAGTTAGATATCTAATTTGTGAATGTCTGGCCCACTCTAATGTACACACAAAACAAACAAAAAAAAACAAAAACAAAAACAAAAACAAAAAAAAAGCTTTTCAATTACTATATGGTCGAATTGACCTACAAACAGTTCATTTATCTTTAGTTGCTAGACATTGGCCAGACATAAAAATGACTACGAATTATTTTAATATTGTATGAAATTGATATGGATATTGGAGAAGTAATAGAGATAGAAGACGGTGTGTGATAAACCGCGTACAATGGTGGGAAAAGTTATTTAGTTGTTGTTGTAGATCTCTTAATAAGACCTAATGTATCTGCGAAATTCAACCAAATCGTGTTCGTGTGGTGGTAGTTTTTTTGTTTTTTTTTTAAATTGACAACCGTCCGTAGAAAATAAGTGAGTTCAGCGTTATTTGTGGTGTACACATAATTCCGGCAGCCTCTAAATAACATGATAATAACTTTGCTATTTCTGTTGACTTGATGTGTGGGTAAAAACTACTCAACTAAATTATTTTCACTAATATTTCTTTATTGGGTCTACACGTATGGCCAGTAGCGAGGCGTGTACAATTTTAGAGGGTAGACAATTTTTAATTGGTATTACTTATATGGGAACGCGTATAACAATGATTGTTGCAGAAAAATCGGAGAAAGTAGTATACCTGTTATTGCCAAAAGGTTATTAGTGAATGCGATTTTTTTGGATGATCCACAACACTAAAAAAATTTAAAAAAAAAAATTCTGAGTGTAGAATTTTATAAATATTCACATTAATTATTTAAGGATGTACAATATTTAAAAAAAAAACGATCGAAGTAGTCTCTCTCTCTCCCCTACCACGATTTTACAAATTAAATACATTTAAATTCCAAAAGGAAAAAAATGTCAATTTGATGTAATTATAAAATACGTTTTCTTCTATTTTCCGGTATAGAAAAAAAAATGACCTCGTGTACATTATATGTACATACAGCAAAAATTATTGCAATTTTGTGAATTTTCATATGATTCCAGAAATAAAATTAATTCCCAGTGCCGCCCAATTTTGCATACATACTTTTAATATATAATATGAGTGTTCTTGATGGAATGTTTAACAATTTTCTATAAATAAAATAATAACTGCATTTGTATATTTAGATTGGAAAGTATATATGGAAAATGTGATGATAAAGATGAGTATTTATTAGAAATAAATTACCCAGTAATATGCGTTTCAAAAGATTATATTCGGAGCCGTCTATATGTCGGATGGTACATTATTTATTTTAGACAATATCTTTAAAATTTATTAATTATAAAGTCAACATTTTTTTATATTTATATGTATAACAAACTGATGCCCCAGATTTTTAGTTTTTAATTTTTTTTTTTTTTTCAACGTACGCGATTGTGTACGCAGTAATCATATTTATTGGTCCACAAAATTACTATAAATAATTTGTTTATTCTCACTATTCTTAAATTTTTTAAAACTTCCAAAATATGAACAACCAAAATGAACTTTCTAAAATGAAACACCCTTTGTTACAAGCAATTATCAACTAATTAATGAAATGATTTTTTTTTATAGATAAATTAATGAAAGGATTGACAATATTAATAAATAAACATTTTTTTTTTTTAAATCACACTCGCCAAAATAATTATATTCAACTCGCAAACCAAAAATAGGGTAATGAATTCATTATCGTTAAAATTTTTTGTTAATAGTTGATAATAAGTACGTCCAAACAAATACGTAGAGGTGAACCAAGCCAGATAGATTCGACCGGCCTTTCCTATGTGTACTGTCTCTCAGTGTGCAATAAAAAAAGAGGAAAAAGATATTTGAAATTAAAAAATAACAAATGATCAATAAAAAATGCTAAATTGATTGTTAAAGTAACAAAATGATCGATAAAATACCTAATTTGTTACTGGTAACAAATGTAAATATTTACACGACGGTTGGTTGTCGCCATTTTAAAATATTTTGAAATATATCGGAATAATTCTGAATATGTATTGTAATGTGGGGTGATTTCAAACTAGAGTTATATTTGTTCCATTTATTACCGGTTTGTTACCAAAATTTGGTAACAAATGTAATAAACTTGCAAAAAAAAAGTGTTACTATAACAACCCCGGTCATTAACTAATTAGGAAAACAATGTAAAATATTTTTCATTATTTACTTACATATACATATGTACATATGTTAAAATTAAAATTATGTATTACTGTCCGATATTCTCCATAATTATGTGCGGCTTGTCTGCTCGTTCAAGTAATTATATTATATAAAACTAAATTGCGTAATCATTGATATATTTACACCTAATATAAGAACCATGGCAATGAAATTATTTTTGCGTGTCCAGAGGATCTATCTATTGCCAAAAAACCAAAAAAAAACAAAAAACAAAAAACCCAACAATTTCAAACTAAGCCAGAAATAAAAAAAAAATGTCTCGAATTTTTTCCATCACAGACTGTATGTCTTCAACATTATTGCGTCCATCTATTTATGCAATATTGACGTTTAAATATACCTATCCGGTTGCTTACATTACATACATATACACATACCTACATCACATTCAAACATAATGTATAAGAACTAAATACATGGCAACAACAACAAGAACGAAAAAAAAATGTAGCATTAAAAATTATTTTGGCAACAAAACCTCACTACTTTGTCTCTGGAACAAATCACATGAATATCTCTCTACGGTTATTAAATGTAATTCACGTTCAAAAAGGATGCCAATAATAACAAATTGCCCGTAACACCAGAAGCCCGAATAGCCGTGCCAATCAAGTTATAAGTATAATTGGAGTATCTTTGGTGCAATTTTTTTTTTTTTTTTTCATCTTCTCATACTTAATAATATGAAAATAAATGCACAAAAATTAAATGCAAAATTTTCTGCAGTTAGATGTACATAATACAACAAACCTGATGGTTTGTATGTGGCGAAATTTTCTTTTATACTTTATTTAGTTCAGGTGTGCTATAATATCCCCAATTAGTTCTTCGTTTTCAGATTGGAATCGATACACATAAAAAAAAAAAATCTATAAAAAGACGTTTCAATAAAAAAAAAAAAAAACAAAAAATATTCTTTTCAAAGAAGACGAATTGGCGTCAATATTGCTAAAAATATGTTTTAGCATTTCGGAAGTTCATTCATAAATGTAGAGCATTGCTAATTATGTTGGCAACATTTGCAGCTTATGACGTTTTACAACACGTTTCAGGTTAAAATAGTTGACAGGTAATGATCACTGCTGTTTTATTTATAGTTTTTCTAAAGTTTATGTGTGTTTGTGTGTTTTTTATTTCTCCTTTCTTACAGGTTAAAATTTAAATTAAATTTTTAATGTGCAGCAAATTACTGATGAATAAGAAATTTCTATCTATCTAATAGCAATTAGGGGAGAAGAGGGGGTAGTGCTCAAAATGGATCCCCAATTAGCTTCGAATGGGATCAATGACAATTATTTATTTATCGATTTTGGGGCACCCACAAAAAAAATTGGCCACATTGCACTTAAGAAGAGACCAAATACAGTACCTGGCCAGTGAATTGAACGCACTCTTCATATATTCACTCACCAAGTACTGTATATGCCCTTTAATGTGACGACAAAGTTATTGTGGACCGATTTATCACCTCCAACACCGAACTAATACTAATCTTTGAGCTACATTAATTCTATTCGTTAAGAGTTTATTTGGTCAATGTGTATTGATGATGAGGGATAATTAAGTTTTATGAGTAGGTGAAATAATTTTGTACGCTATTGTAACATAGAAGAAAAGTTTATATTTTGTTTTCCATAATTCCTTCTCCTCACCCAATTATTTTGTTGGTTAACTTAAAACGACATTTAAAAATAAATAAATTAAAAAATTTCGCCGGTATTGGCAACAATTAGAAATTAAAATTTTTTTAAATTTTCATTAATTTTTTTCAAAAAACAAATAAAACATTCAGATGTGGTCATAAAATCGACAAAAATTTGAAAAATTTTCATTTTTGAAATGAACAATCACAAAAAAAACTCACTCCTGTTCTTTGGCATGTGTCATATTACCAGCAAGAGATGTCGTTTTTGTACCTTGATGATTTATCAAAGACGTTGAAGCCGTCTGGTTCATGTGGGCCGATTTATGCATCACATAGTCCACTGTTACATTAAAATTATTTAATACCGATTGGGATGCAACCCAATCGTTTATGTTAAGCACCTGACTAATAACTTTATCATCATTTGACAGCGCCGCACCAAAATCGGTATCATTACTATTTGGATCGATAATATGTGACGTAACATGATCTTCGTCCTCGTACGTTTTAAAACCACCACGCGACGGTGCACCAAAAACGACATTAAGCGTTATTGATGCAAATATGAAAATTATCCCGACACTTCCTTGCAGACACTTCATTTTCGTAGAAAGGAGAAAATTAATGTTTGTGTTGAGTTTATTTTTCACACTTTTCCTCAAAATTAAAAATATTTAACACCACTTTTTAAAAGAAAAGCTCAGAAACACGCAATTGAAAATATTTTGGAAAATTTCTTTTCATTTGTACGAAAATATTTTTACTTATTAAAAAAAAAAGAAAAAAAAATGAAAGAAAAGACAAAATCTAAAAACGATCTATCGTCCAATAGCACACTGTTGGAACTGTTTCTGTTGGTCAACCCGATATGTTAACAAACTTGTGAAAAGCCTTCTTAAGATAATCTAACTTCTCCTGTTGCAAGCAAAATATAAAATGATTTGCGCGAGTACTTCTAAAGACTTAAATAACATTTTACTTCTCATTGTGGATTAATATAAGTATATAATCGCGTTTAGGTATAATATATGTACATATGTTGTCTTATATTTTATTTATAATATACTTACAAAATGTTTTTTTATACAGACGTAGATAGAGGTACTTAGGTGTAGTTTTTTTTTCTTCTTCTTCTTCTGTAAGTTACCATACGAAATGGTTATATATATAAATTTAAATAGTAGCTATATGGCTCTTCTTTAAAGATTTGCTATTTGATTGGCTATGATTTTTGGTTTCGTCATTTATGTTTTTCGACGACTTTTGTATATATCTAGAGGTAGCGTTATTTGTTTAGCATGCCTATTGGTAGCTTAGTGTTATACTTGAAATGGTCAGGAAAAAATTGAAATTAATTATCGGTGAAATTTGAAATTGATTACATATCAATATACCTAAATACATCCAAATGTACATTACGGTGTAGTGAATTGAAATTTTATTTGTTTTTGTTTTCTTAACTAAATCCAGAGCTAGAAAGACTTGAAATTTTAAATGGAGGGAAGGGAGTGAGTCTTAATAAAATGTTAAATCTGGTATTAAAAATGAATAAAATCACCTCACCTATTTATCGATCTCTAAGAAATGTTAACACTCAAACTTGTTTTTGTGCGGTGGATAGGAACATGGTAATAGTTTACGCAAATGAAAATTTATGCAACGTCGTTGGGCGTCCTAAGAAGTGCAGTTTTTATTGTCTAAATTTTAAATGCTAAATTTACTTTTTTGAACGACCCCATATCAAATTTTTCGATATATCGATTAAAAAAAATTTGTGACGCAACTTCGAAACGATGCTAATCGAGGATTTAGTATATTACTATTTTCTCAGCTATTAGATAGTTTTAGTCTTAGGAAAATTGGGTAAAATTCGTCACCGTCACCACCCATTTAAATACCCTACCTTCCCCTTCATTCTCTTCATTACACTACATTATCTCTATTCCCTCTATTCAGCTATAAAAGCAGTAATTTTTATATTCACTTGATCAAATTTAACAATTTTGATACCAGTTTTCTCTACAAGTCCTTTTCGGGAAAAGGAAAAAAAATAAATTAAAACAAAAAAATTATTAATGTTTCGTGCCATCCAAAGCCACAACACCGAAATCGGTAATATTATTATCATACACATAGACAACTTTTGCTATACATAATCTCTGTTTTGCGAGATTCTATAAATATATAAAATTCGCTCCACCCTAATCTATTTACAAATAAGATATTAAAACCTGTCATATTGCCAATGTATTAAAAATTTCTTGTTTATTAATTAATTTAAATAAATTAGTAGTAATATTGATTGAAATTAACAAAAAGGAATTTACCAATCGTTTAGTTAAGATTTAAATTTTGGAACAGAAACAAAAACAAATCCAAACCAATAAGAGTAGATACAATATTTTGGAATAGGAGCATTATGATAAGTTAATTTAGTTGATAATAGGTATATAAAGGTACTTACATGTGGTGTGTAGGTTAGTGTTGACACAAAATTTCCAATAAAGTTCAAAAAAGCCAAAATCAAAAAAATCGCCATTTTTTTAAAATTTCCGTGTTAATTTAACAATAGAATTATTAAACTTAATCGAAAATAATCGACAATAAAAAAGTTGCTATATAGAATTATTCATACAATACGTTGCTTCCACCAATAAAGTTGCGTTTTTAAAGGGAAATAAAATTATAAATTCTTACTACGCTTTCGGGTAGATAATACAAGATTACAGCGAAAATATTATCTTCAAAGATGGTGAAAATGATTCGGATCCCAAGTATTATTATGAAAGGATATACGAAATTGTTTGTTGTCTATCGTGATTCCAAGTGAATAAAAAAAAAACCCTCTAAAGACTTGCAAATTTAAATAATATAGATTGTTGGCTTGGAGTTACCTAGACATCTATGCAGTGTCTGCTCGCGAGTATTTTTGGAAGTATCACCGGCTTATTAAGCCACCTTTTTACTGACTGTCGAAATTTTCTCTAATAATTCGTTTTTTCCTGCGATCATCGCGATCGCGATTCATTTTAATAAGATCAATTTCGGTACGGAAACTTTTTATTACAACATGCACTATACTTGAGCTACACAATAAAAATTTCAAAAAAATCTGAATATCATAATAATTACGATATTTTGTATAGTTAAATAGAGGCTCAAATTAAAAATTATTCAAATTACTTCTAGCAGTTAAGTAATTCTATTTAATTTAACCTATACGACATTGATACTTCTATGTAGGCAATCTTGGACCACCATATAGAATTTAAACAAATATTCAAGTAGATAAATGTACTTAGATTTGAAAAAAAAAACAAAAAATTCTAACACTAATGACACTTGAGGGAATTAATTTTGATACAATTTTCGTTTTACCAGAAAACTTAATTACATATAATTTACAAAATCTCACCTATTTCAAAATAATAATAATAGACAGACAGATGAATAAAAATGTTCCAAAAAAGAGTTTTTTTAAAAAAATTTATAAAATTCTGATTTTTTGAGTGAACAATAATTATAACACAAAATAATTCAATAATTAATATCGAATTCTAATAAATTAACAATTTTTATAAGAAGAAAACTCACCCCTTATCTTGAGCATGCATACTGCCACCAAAATTGTCGTCGCGATTTTCACTTTGATTTGGTAATGCCGTTGAAGCGGTCTGATTTAAACGACGCAATAAATAGTCCATTGATACATTAAAATTACTCAATACCGATGATGTATTCGAATCATTTATGTTAATCACATGACTGATAACTTTGTCATTATTTGACTGCATCGAACCAAAATCGGTATCATTACTGTTTGGATCGATAATATGTGACGTAACATGATCTTCGTCCTCGTACGTTTTAAAACCACCACGCGACGGTGCACCAAAAACGACATTAAGCGTTATTGATGCAAATATGAAAATTATCCCGACACTTCCTTGCAGACACTTCATTTTCGTAGAAAGGAGAAAATTAATGTTTGTGTTGAGTTTATTTTTCACACTTTTCCTCAAAATTAAAAATATTTAACACCACTTTTTAAAAGAAAAGCTCAGAAACACGCAATTGAAAATATTTTGGAAAATTTCTTTTCATTTGTACGAAAATATTTTTACTTATTAAAAAAAAAAGAAAAAAAAATGAAAGAAAAGACAAAATCTAAAAACGATCTATCGTCCAATAGCACACTGTTGGAACTGTTTCTGTTGGTCAACCCGATATGTTAACAAACTTGTGAAAAGCCTTCTTAAGATAATCTAACTTCTCCTGTTGCAAGCAAAATATAAAATGATTTGCGCGAGTACTTCTAAAGACTTAAATAACATTTTACTTCTCATTGTGGATTAATATAAGTATATAATCGCGTTTAGGTATAATATATGTACATATGTTGTCTTATATTTTATTTATAATATACTTACAAAATGTTTTTTTATACAGACGTAGATAGAGGTACTTAGGTGTAGTTTTTTTTTCTTCTTCTTCTTCTGTAAGTTACCATACGAAATGGTTATATATATAAATTTAAATAGTAGCTATATGGCTCTTCTTTAAAGATTTGCTATTTGATTGGCTATGATTTTTGGTTTCGTCATTTATGTTTTTCGACGACTTTTGTCTTTGTTATATGTATCGGTAGCGCGTAGATTTAATTTAAAGCATTGTTGTAGGTATAATATGTATCTAAGCGCTATACTTGAAATAGTGGGGAGATTTTCACATTCACTACATTGAAAAAATTAAATTAATCCGGTTAAACTTAATAAAAATAATAATGACAGGAATCAGCGAGTATTGTAAGATTTTTCCCAACAAAAAACAAGAAAAAAATGTAAAAGGACGAAAAATGTTTTAGTTTTAGTAGGGTTAGATTTAAATTACTAACAACTTAATTCACGTGGGGCCCTATGTTCATTGTATCGGTTTGAACATTCGGTTGACGCGAAAATATCCTTTTTTTATGGAGAAATGTAACATTTGAAATGTCTTTTTAGGAAAACCTATCAAACGCTTACCGATATTTTGAATTTTGCAATATTTTAAAATATAGTTAGTATTTAGCCTGTAACCTGTAAATACCTCGCCATGAGAACATAAACATTCACGTCAAAGCTAAGGAAAGGCAGATCAAGGCTCACGGTGTGAATGAAGACGTTACGTAATTGGAAATCTGCTGCGCAAAACCGAAGACAAGGGACACGTGTTCTAGAGAAGGCCAAGACCCGACCCGAGTTATAGTCGCCATTGATGATGATGATAAATTAGCCTGTTTTAAGTCAAAACCCGTTCTCATAGCCGTGAAAATCAATTACGTTATGTTTTCCTTGACTTTCTTATGTATTAAAAGTGTTTGGATAATTAAAAAAAAATTAATGATAATTAAAAAATTGCAAATAAAATGTTGGTTCTTCGAACATCGGCAGATGCAAAAAAATTAAATTCATTCTTGAACAAAAAAACTCTAATTTGATTACCCCTCACCATTATTTTTAAATAACTACTCACCATTATTTGGGTATATTAATTTTGGTTAGAATGTGAAATAAGTTAATCAGGTGACACACTCTTTCTTTAATAACTATCCAAAAAAATAGTTTTGTCGGGTTTTTTTTTTTTTGGTTTTTTGCTTTTTTTTTATGTGTCCATAAAACAACTATGAAACAGGGTAAAAATAACCACTTTGTTCCATGCGCGATGTCATTGTCAAGTTTTCAACGCCTTGCTGTCTATCAGTATTAATGGTGAGTAAGAATCTATTTTCTGTGAAAAAAATTATTTTTGGTTTTGCCACAACGTAAATTGCTTCTCGTTAAAATTTGCATCAGGTGCATATTGTTATGTTGTGACTGATTGACGTAATACTGTTCAATTATACTTTCTTTCTCTTTTTTTTGATTTTTCAGAAAAATATTTTTATTTTTTTTTTTTTTTGTATTTCTCGGATATCCGTTAGGTATCTAAAACGTCAATAGTTGAAACATTAATGTGGCAAAATAAACAAAAAAATTAATTTGTTTGATCTCATTAAAGTGTCGTTTTTGTGTACTTAGCTAGAAAATGTTGAGTAATTTTGTAAAGAATTGTGATGAGCCTTTTTTTCTCGTAGAAAAATGTTTAATTGAGTTTTGGCATGCAGTCAAATAATGAACATGCGAGAAAAATTATTATTTATGAAAATGTTGTATAACATACACCCCAGAAAAAAGATTAAGCTCATTTCAATAATTTTTATTTAATCTAATTTAATTGTGTAGTTTGTTGCTTCCATTTTTGGGCTCGCGATCCTGTCGTTAATAATGTTCCAACTATTTTATATGAAAGAACCCCGGCGGGGTGTCGTCAATAGATTTCGAAAAGATTTAAAAATTTTGCACTGATTGACTATTGATTATATGTAATCGGAATCATATACAATTTCCACTGCATTCCGGACATGGAGCGCGATCACACCTCTAGAGAGATTGATCAGACAACATAATAATATTGTTGATTCTTTTTAAACAATTCTTTCTATTTAAAGTACATTTATAAAAGTAAAACACTTATAATTTGAGCTTAATCTCACTGGCTATCTTTATAGATATATGTATATCTATATATACGTACATATAGCAATATTGTTTATAGGAAATGACGAATAAGCTATCAAGTTAAAAAATTATGTAATTTGTAGTTAGCTACACGCATGTCCACATCACACTAAATTAAATTAAATTGTTTTTTCATTCATTTCGTTATGTAAAAGAAAATAATTGGTAATTTTGTGTCATAAATCTTTTTGAAGTCACTTCTTTATTGTAGAAATTTTATTAATTTACCTAGTAGAAAAAATAAATCAAGAAATATGAAAGATAAAACTTAAAAAAAAAAAACATAGCAACAAAATTTGTATAAACTAAAAAATTGGTAAAGATCTTCCATAATTCTCGATTTCTCTTCAAAAAAATTCTATTTAACAAAAAAAAACCTTGCTCCAGGCCAGCCTACAACAGTATGGTTTGTATTAAAGAGAGAAAAGAACGAGCAAGGAAACACTCGAAGAAGAACACGTCTTCTGCATATGTCCGGCATTAAAGAGAACCAGATTCAAGACACTGGCTAATCACAGTTTTTGACCACTTAGGAGAAATCTACAGAAAAACAGTCAAGGAGATGACAGGATTCCTTACCGCCTTTAAGTGACCATAAAAATAGGGTTTTCGGTATCAAAACGGTACAATTGTGGTAGACCAGAAGGGTCTCGCCACTTTTATCAACCAACCAAATAAAGAGATTACTAAGTTTAAAAAAATTGACCGTCCAACTTGACGTCGGCGAGGTTTTATTTGATTTCACAGCATCACAGCGTCATTCAAAGCTTATTTAAGTTGTCCTTAGTTTTTGTGCGATGCAATAAGGTCTAAATCTCCTTTTTTTTTAGCAGCATTTGGGTATAAGGCATAATGTTAAGTATAAATTTGATTTTAAAACTTCGTCTTTAATTGATGGTGGTATTTTATTGTCTGCTATTGAATATTTTTTGTGTGCATTTTTATTGTTTCTATCTCAAAATGATACAAGTAAACAATGCGGAAATATTAAATAAAATAAATTATTTAATAGAAAATCTAGACAAATTTTCAACGTCTCATAAACGCATACTGTCTGCGTGAGTAATCTAATTTAATTTTATAATATATTTTATATTTGTACTAGGTAGGTGGTATACACGATATTCTATTAAGTTCCTAGACACACACTGTATACGAATTAGTCTACTGGATTGTGATTGTCATTAGTGACTCGACAATCTACTCTACATTAATAAAGAAAAAAAAAAAAAAACAAAATTCTTAACAATTTTGGTTTTATGATGAACGATGAGCCAAAACACGCATTTATACCACGCATTTTACGGTGTCAATGTCACTTAGTGTAAATTGAAACTATTTGGCATCCAAAAAAATCTTTCATTCAATTCAATAAAATTTTAAATTAGATTTTCCTATGACATGCAAAGGATGAGGTCTTTGACGAATGGTTTGCTTGTTATCTTATAATCATAGATTATAATAGAGAAAGAACACCGAAATTGTATACGGTGTGAGATTTATTTGGTGGCATAATTATGTCATCGCATAACAAGATAATTGAGTCTTCATCAAATTAAATCACCAGCGGTCATATAGGAGGTCAATGGATTGATTGTCCGATTGTATTTATTTGAAAATAAATATTCAATGATAAAACGTCAAATACATATGTATATGCAAAAATCATTTTAAAACGATCCTGCGCGCAGATAATTTTACGAATTGTGATCGATATGGGAATGCGTAATGTGCATGCAAAAAAGTTCTCGACTACAAAATATTTATTGCAGGATGCAGCAGTGCGTTAAAAGCAATAAAAAATGTGGGTCATTTGGTTACGTCGTTCGGTCGTTCATAAATACGATAACTCATAGAAAAAAACATTAAAAAATAGACTAAAAACATGGTGGAAGCATCTTCTTCGGCCTTAATTGGCAGCCTTTTGACAATATGACAATGATAATTTTTGTAAATGAATAATTCCACTTCCAAAAATTAAAAAAAAAAAAACTTAAATCATCCTATGAGCTAATGAGTCAAATGTCTGCAATATAAAGAATAAATAAACAAACGAAAAAAGAAACACACATTTCACAAACAGACCTCGAAATTATCAAATAAAATATTTAAATGATGCCGTCGCGCATTCTTGCTATAAAATCTATACACAGACATCTTAAAAATTGCATAATACGAGAATGGGTCACACTTAAAGATAAAATGCAGGTATTAAAATGTGTTACAAAGTCATTAATGAATGAGAATAAGATAATTATATTACAAACATCGGCCAGACTACTGCATCATCATCATCATCATCATCTTCATCTTCATCTTCCAATTATGGCTATAATTTATTTATCTAACCGCATCGCAGTGACCTCGCGTATTTTCTTATTTCCTTGTATTTTGTCTGCCAACTTTAGACCTTCCGTGAAATTGTGATAAAAATACATAACTGTTGGACTGGTTTTTTTTTTTTTTTTTTGGGTTTGTTATTTTTCGTCATAGGATAGACTGGAGAAAACAAAAATTGTTTGTGTGTTTGTTTATTTTTTTTTTTTATTGAAAAAGTTGATGTCACAAAGTTATACCGACAGACAAATGGATTAGCCAGACTTCCGCAAAATAGGTGCACAAATAACAACAAAATATGAATTTGCCTGTGATTGGAATTTTTGGTATGATTCTGATCTGAATGTGTGTCTGGTCTTTACATAGACGATTTTTCATAAACTAATATTGCGGTACAGAGTGGGCGGTATTATGTTTTTTTTTAGGTTCCTAGAAATGTCAACAAAATGTAATTTCCTTAGGAATAGCAGTTTTTATTTTATTTTATTTTTTCTAAATTCGATCCAAAAGAAGGTTCGCTATACATTGTCTATAACCACCTGGGTGACCTGCAGATGATATGGGTACGGTGTTCCGGGATCCACACACTTCACCGATCTTTTGTGGACGTCCTCGCTCACACTATCTTTGCTTTTATCAACACACTTCGATCTTTTACTTCTTTAATATCTCACTTCTCATCATAACTTTCAATTTTCTATTTCTTATTAATATTATTTTTTAAAAAAAACTCCCAAATTCCTTCTTCACCACCTCTCCAATTGCTTGTCGTCTTCCTTCTCCCCGCTCTCTACCGTTTTCTTTTTTATTTCCTCCTATCATCTTCTCTGTTCAGCCCGAATCCGCTTGTACGTCACCCCGGTTGCTTGGAAAGTAACTACTGGGAATCTGTGATATGGGATTGAGGTGCGTTTAGTTGCAATCGGGTGAGTTTATGTGCAAAACAAAAAAATGTGTACTTATTTAAAAAAAAAATTCACCTGCAAATCGTTTCAGTTTTCCTTTCCTTTTTAAAATTCACTTCTTTACTTATTTAAGGGAAAACCAAAGTTCTTACAATATACCTACGGGTGGTATGCAAATTAATAGGTGTAAGGCATATTATGTATGAAAAAGTCCAAAATAATCCCTAATTAGAGGATTAGGACATTTTGACCGTTTCTTTTGCAATTTTGGACAAAGAAACACATCAATTTTGAACTTTATTTTAATTAAAGTGGTAGTTTTTCTTAAACAATTTTTTTTTTTATTTTAATTTATTTTAAAAAATTTCGGTTTTTTAATTACATTATCATCAATAAACTTTAATAAAAAAAAAGCTATGCATTCATTCCTATTTAAATAACACATGATGTCTCATGGTTATGTTCTTCTAAAAGCAATTACTATGCAATTTGGTTTTGCATCATGTCTATGGAACTGTGTTTTCTATAATTATTTACCGATTAAAAAAAAATACATTTATGTATCAACATTTTGTCCGCATATCTAATTCGCATACATCAAATAGCCAGACAATAGTTTGCATATATATTTGCTTAATGTTTATAGAGAGGTACCTGAAAACAAGTGGTAAAAAGATGCGAATAACTTAAAATATATTCTGTATGTGCAAAACGAGAAATTTTTATTGTAATACGCATTTTAAATTGTATTGTTGTTATTTGTTTGTTATTCAAATGATTGTTTGTTATTCATTTGATAGATTTTACTGGAAAAATCAAAGAATTTACATAATTTCAAACGAATCAGAAATTACTACTTCAACGAAAATTTACATTATGATGTTGATCATGCTGTTTTCTATCTCGCTCACCCAATTCATCGGGTTCACTGTTTTCCCAATGAACTGGATTGGCTCACATGTGCGTTCATCGTTATGCCTTTTTAGGTCAACAACCCCTACTTTTGTTTCCTTTGGTAATTTCATAGCAAAAGTAACTACTACATATATGACAATTCTGTATGATATTCACTGAATCTCGGCTAATGGTACGGTCAATCCATTTTCATTTATTTTTTATGACATTTGATATTATAAATTCTAATTCAATTATTCTCTAATTTATGCAATTTAAACAGAAATATGATATATGATGATGTTGACCCTTTAGGGTTAGAAAAAATAAATATAATTAATTATTTATAAAATTCTATTTTGCAAATGCAGTCTTCACATATGTACATACATATATAACATTGAAACAGTTTGACATGACCAATGGCCCTGAGTGTCTACAAGTTTTAAAAAACAAACCATTCCCAAATACCATTTTGTTAAGACACTGACTGATATTGTCTTATTTGCAAGCCAGATTTATTCTATGACTTTTTAAGGAAAATACAATTTGAAAAGCATTACTAAGTATATAGACAGGGGCGTAATTTCAGACAAAGCTTTGCGGGGTATATATGAATATAATTAAAATATATTTCCATAACTTAAAAATTAATTGATAATAAAAGATTTATATTAAAGGATGTACTGATACAGAAGTTATATAAGAAGAAAGTAGTAAAAAGTAGCAAAAAGTTCCATTCAACAACAATTGCTATATTGATAAATTGGAATGGGGCAACCATAGATTTGACCATTAACTATTTAAACACATTATAAACGTACTTACGTGCATTTTTGTTGTTAAAGAAGATCCAAGTTTTCGACGATCATTTGCGTCCTCACTATTAATTAATTAATCAAAATTAAATGACACTGGGAACATTTTTATAACAATAATTTCATTTGGAATTAAATAACACAAAATTAAAAAATCCACTCGTAAAAACACAACATTTTGACGTTTAAACGATTTGATTTTTAATATTTTATGTGTGCTAAATGAGTGCGTTCAATTCTAGTTATAACGAAACGGTTCGGATCATACATCTACATTTTCGATCAAGCTCAATCATATTAAACCTGGTCCTTAATAAGCAATAAGAAATAACATCAAAATTAAAATATATGGAGATTTTCTGATTTCTGACTTATAAAATGAAGAACAATTACTTCGCTCAGCCAACCCCAAATTACGACCCTGTATATAACTAGGATTTATTTATAAAAGGTACCTAATGTAAATTTACTGGACCCACAAACTTTTACACATCGATACTGATTTGATTTGATTAATTAAGTACCTCACATCATGAAAATTACATATGTAGGTAGTTTAGGTACATAGGTACTTACATTACGATAAAAAAAAATACAATTTCGAATAATATATTCAATTCAAAAATTTGAATTTCAGAACATTCTTGTATTACAACCGAATAATATGTTCACGAGACTATAGTGAAATAAATACATATTTAAGTGCATCTAAATAAAGCAACATTGTTAAATGCTAATTGATGTTTTTTATGTCACTACCTTCTTTTATCTTATAGAGCACTTTTGCATGAGTCATGACTGGATCGTAAGCGCCTCATAAACATTGTTATAGCCATAGCAACAACATAAAAAATTATATCATTAACTTAACAACACTTTACCAGAATAGGGCTGACTCTAATTAGAGCTTCCCTAGTTCCCTGTTTAATGGTGGTAGTTGGTAGTGGTACGTTAACCATTCAATCCAATTTTTTCTTAAAAATATCATAAACATGAAGGCATTTTGGTTTGGCTGGAGTTTGACCTGAGGCCCGAGTAGTTAAAATTCTACTTCAAAAACTATCTAATCGCCAAATTCTTGAAGAGAAACCCAAAAATCACCCTCTATTTACGGCTCTGGGGAATATTTAGTAAAAACCCAGTTTCAGGAATCAGTCATTAAACCAAAATGAGTATAAACTAACGTATGATTTAGATTAAAGAAATATATCCACAGTTGTTGTCGAAAACTCAACAGTAGCAATGAATGCTCTCTTGATTGTGGTATGAAGTTGAGAACGTACCCTTCTGGAACGTATAGTTCATCATTCATCCTTAGATCCTTAAAGAAAGAAAAAAAATTGAAATCATACTACTGGCTAAAATCCTATCGATACTATAACGATGTGAGATAGTTTTTATTTCATTATACGCAATTTAAAAAAAATAAATTATCAAAACAAGTTATAGAGTCAGTAGTCAAAGAACGAAAAAATTACACTAACATCAAAATTACACGTAAAACTTTGCCACTTCTTGTTCGTAAATATTTTGTTTTTGAATTTGTTTTTTTTTTGCACGATCATTTTAAAATAGGCGCCTAGAGAAAACGCCGCTGGCGATTTTAAGTTTTGTTTTTGTTACGCATTCTAGACGAAGTCTATTATATTTTGCCAGTCAATTTAATAAACATAAAAAAAAACTTTGCAAGCGAAAAAAAAAATTAATTAAAATGCAAAATACCAAATGAAAATTGTTGTCTTCTCCGTATAGAACGATCATTAGAGATCAATGAACTAATATTACTACATAATGTGTGTAGATTTATAGATGGTTGGCTATTCGCTTGGATCATATAGACTAGACGCACAATATAAGATATTATTTGTTATGGTTAGATTTTTTTTGTTTAATGTCATACTATAATCGACTTTGTTTGCCAAATGATTTACATATCTCTAAAACTAAATGATGAGTATAAATTTTTTTGGATAAAAATATTTTTGTTTTGTTTTTTTTTTTTTGGATCATAAGCCTCTTTCAATGTCACGATCATAATCGTACTTAAATAGCAGGCAAAAAGTATTAGGTTTTTATAATTTTATGGTCAACAACCTATTATGAATTTCAATGTCTATTTAAATCTTAAAGGTTTTTTTTTTTGGAGGCAACATTAGGATACAAGTTAATAATAAAGATGTTTGTTTATATTTATAGCATATATTCACGATAATTCATTGAAAAAAAGCTGCTAATTAAAAACTACGCTGCTTCCATACTAAACTAATCCTCCCCTATTCCCCCTTCCTACCCTTTTACAATTTCATATAAGAATTGTGAGAAAATTGCCGATAAAAATGGTCATCCCCTATTATGCAGTACAAATAATAATTTTTTTTTTGTATTTACAATTTTTTTTAAATTTTGTCATTTAGTGGAAGAAAACACATCATGTACAATATGGAAGCAAACACCGAGAACACTGAAAATCCATTTACGACAAATCATCGAAAATATTATCCACTAAAATACAAAGTCACCGTATTTACTTTTACTGTATCTTCCAAGGTACGAACACTACTTTTTTCGCCATTTTTTTTTTCATACAATCTTTCTAAACCGCCATTACCCGAAGAAAAGTTAATACAACAATGTTCTTGATAATCCCTACAGCCTTGATATATAGTTTTATTTTTCATAGTTTATTTTCATAGTTTTATTTCATAGTTTTATTTTATATATCGAATTAAGTTTTCTATCAGCGGCCATTTTACATAAAAATTAACCGAAAAATAAAGCATAAAAACGTAATAGAACAGAAAGCAAAAGAGTAAAAGTAAAGCTAAAGTCAAAGTAAAAATCAATTATTTTTAATAAATGATATCGACGGATTTTACATCGGCCTGAATGATTTTATTTATGTGCACAAGAATTAATTGAATTCAGTAAAAACTACAGATAGATGGAAGTTTTCTATCCCTTAGTGGCAGCTTTTTTAGCGAATTTTATTTATTTTATAATGAGTTGAGACTTTAGACTTTTAGAGACAGACAAAAATGTACAGACAAATTTTATTTTTATCTACTAAAGTTACACTTCGACAAAGATTCGTGCATTTTCAAAAAATTCCGAAAAATGTTACTATTCTAAGAAGAAGTGAAGATCAAATTTAACAATTATTTCAAAGTTGAACAATATAAAATTGTTCGACCTATTTTTCCTACCTAATATGTACACTTTCAAATAAAAATTATGTATGTATGTGGAAGCTTCTTGTTTAAATGAAAAATAAGAAATTCCAGACACTTGTAACTTATTATATGGTGTAGTTACATTTTAATTTATGTAGTATAAGTTGAATGTACCCTTATGGCGATGTCTCACCAAATCACACGGTGTAATAAACGAACAATAACCAACCAATGCGAAATAATAATGATGTCTGTATTGTACTTGTACGCACAACGCACTTTTGCGTATGTCCTTTTTACAACATTTTTTTATTTATTTTTTTGAAAACGTGCATTTTAGTTTTTTTTTTTTTTTTAATTTTTTTGCATAAACAAAGTGCAAATTATATTTATGTTCGTTAAGGTTGTGTCAGACATACGAAAATTTAAATGCACTGACTGAAATATGGTTAGTTTGACTTTTTGTGGCTTTTTTTTTTTTTTTTTTTGGTCGCATGATTGGAATTGCAAAATGTTTTGGTTTTTGGGGAAGACAGAATAATTGCCCCAGCAAAATGATAAATAACCGGACCAGCAGAAGAAAAAAAAAATGTATAAAAATAACACCATTTATGTATAAATCGTATGTAATGGGTTGTGGATGAAAAATGTACAGTGAAAAATGTGTAAATGTACCGCGAAATGTCGTCGCTCGAGTCAAACCAAGCCAGACACACCAGACCAGACCAGACTAAATGGGTGTGTGCATAGTACATAGTACATACAGCAAATTACTTGCCGTTGATCTTGTTTTATTTATAATTTTCCTTGTGATCATAAATAATATGAATTCCTTCTTATAGAGTTTGTCTATACGCATATAGCATACATATATGAGCATGAGCACATTACTACTTTTATGGACACGTTTTATCTACGATTTGCAGACATATAGCAACGTTATTTCTATGATGACATTATATTATGTACATAATGTTGTCGCAGAGCATCCGAAGTAGTTGTAATTTGCGGAACGCCACTTATTATTAACAAATCTAGAAATAAGTCACATTGTTCAATTAATTTTAATACAGAAAGAGTGTCACTTGAACTTGAACACTATAAATTTATTAAAAGTTCGATCGAGAAATGTCATTTTTTATTCTTATTTTAAGACATCATTACAAATTTAAAAAAAAAAATTTAAAATAATCAAATCAATGAAGCCATTTGGTTTTTAATGTGTAAATCGCTAAAAAAAACATTTTGAAAATGCGGTAAAGCCAAAATAAAAGATTGGACGATGTAAAAGTCGATTCTATCGAAAACTAATTTTTGGCTTAAAAGTACTTAAGCCACTATGACTTTTGGCCAGAGAATTGTAAAAAGGAAAGTAATTTATAGGAAGGTACATATTTTTAATGCAGACACCATTTTAGTCTGATTTATAAGAACGACGCATGCGCAGTAAAACCGAATAAAACCCCAACAGCTTCAAGTTGTCGATTATCTACTTTAAACGCATTTTCCATTTATTGAGTGACAAATTAAAAAAAAGGAAAAAAAGAAAAGTTTCGTTGAACCCATATTGGAAATGACTGCATTTGGTAACGTGCAAACATTGTCCTCTTATGTCTTCACCGGCATTTTATTCCTATCACTCATGTCTGCGTTTAGTCAATTAATTTTCTACATGCATCCGTACGTGCGCTTTATTATCGAGACATAGGTTTTTTACTATGAAAAAATTCACTCTGCCTTTTATAATGAATTAATTAAAAACAAATTGTTTGCTACATAATTCATCGATCATCAGACAGATTAATTAAAAATAACAGTTCTTTAGGATTATTTAGAAAAATGACTAAAACAAAAAACAAAAAAAAAGATTGCCAAGAAGAGTCGTAGTAGCGTCTATGATGACAACTTTTATCGTATTTTATTGTTGTTGTATAATTCCCCGTTAGCATTTCGAATTGAAATCGAATTAAACTGTGTGGTTGAGTTCATGTAAGCGTGATAGTCAAGTTGATTTGACTCAATCGAACAACAAATTTATTGGGTTGAGATACAAAATTTGTATAGGGGGAGGGTTTTTCTTTATTAAATATTGTACTTACTTATTATTGACTTTACAACCGATGGTCGGTTTTCTGGCCTTCCTCAATATGTTTCGAACTTGGATCGCGTTCAGATCACTGACGGTTGTGACATTTTTCCATTTAACGTTGGACTTTTCATCACTCGCTTATTCTAGCTAGATTTATTGTAAGTAGTTTTTTTCCGGCTATCCTTTATTCGCAATTCGTAACTAAAATATTGACGATTATGAATTGACAATAAAAACAGTTAAATGTTAGGTATTGGGCCAAGGAAATGTAAAAAAAACTTCATTTCTTCTATATAACGAATTCTGGACATGTCATTCGAGGATCCGTCAAAATTTGATAGATTAAAATGTTCCATGAGACTGGGCTGTGCACAAAATTTCAGCTCTCTAGTACGTCAAGGACCTCAAAGAAGTAGGAAGTTGAAACAAACCAGACAATCACGGTCCATGTCCAGTTAAGTCGTTCGAAGTCATTTTTGATAATTTTCAAATATTATTTAAAATAATCTATAACTCAAAATATAATTAAAATAAATCAGTCACAACATTAAACTGACAATAGAACCGAAACCATTCGATATTTTTAATTTAATTTAAGGCAGCAGCACTTTCACAGATGAAATAGTGTGGTTTTTATGTACTCCTATACAGCCCCTTTTTGCAATTTCAAAAAACAATCAAAATTATTCCTTCCAACAACAACAACAAAACATGAACCCACAAAAAAAGGCTAAAAGAAAACAAAAAAAATCAATTTATTTCAATTTAAATTCTCTTCGAAATTTAAAAGCATTTTCTTAATGAACTGCACCGCAAAAAAAAAAAAAATCAAATAAAAATTTATTCGTCTGCCCAACATCTTCACAACTCCTTATATATTATATATAGGTTTATATATACATATATATAATAATGTAAGAAAAATTAAATATTTGTATCTCACCAGTTCAGAAATGAGCTCGTGCCAGACCACAACAAAAAATCAAAATAATCAAGACACATCAATATGGCAAATCAACATGCCATATACGTTGATGTGATGTGAATGCATTCAAATATAGGGAATTCGAAACCCATTAAGTATTGAAAAGCATTGATGCGCGTTGCATCTTGCATTTTCTTCAACGGAATTCCTAAATTAAAATTTATATAAAATATCACTAAAAATAAATTGTTTTTGTCAGTTATACACTTAGGAGGAGAGAAGTTAAAACGAAAGGGCCATTTCAGTATCTCTATATAATGAACAAATATCCCTTCACAGATTATAGAACAGGAACTGTGATGTGGATACTTTTGGTCTATTTGCTATTTTTAAATTTTTTGTTACTTACAAAAATAAATTAATGACGAGGCCTGTCAAAAGGGTGGTGAGATTCTAGCCATTTAGGATTTACAATACTAAGCGGTTTGTGCACATAAAGCTACTGTCAACATTTTAAGTCACTAGCCCAAACTATATATTTAGCAAATAAATAATTTTAAAATTAGCTCAGTACGCCATATTGGTTTGAACAGTTCTGTCTAGACTAGATCAATTGCTCAAACTGCTCAACGCATTATCGTGTATAGATGCGAGCGATTTATAACCGATTTAGACATACCGTGTCAAGGGCGGAAACATATTTATAACGCCCCCTAAACTTTAACCTATTGCACAAGTGCTGTTCGAGTTGAAGTAAATTAAAGAATAGGTTGGCGCCTGAGAGGCAGTTTTAGGTCTAAATTGGGAATTTTTCGAATTTTTTTGTGAAAATCGATCTTTCACTTTATTTATGAAATGTGTGGAAAGTAAAAAGGTAAAATGGCTGCTGATCGAATTCATATGTAGTTTGATATTGAGTTAGACCTGGCTCAAAACGTCCCATAGAACTTGTTCCGCAAGCCCAACTGTCTATATTTCACTGACTTTGTTTAAGAACTTGGCTAGTTGTGTCATGGGTTTAGACATAATTTTCCTAGGTGTTGGGAAGTAACCGATGTCTGGTGTTAGCTAGTATTTCACATTCGCAGAAAAATCTAGAATATGTAGTCACATCGACATAAATTAGTTGGAAGCAGATTTAATATTCCTTCATACATCTCTGTGCGCGCTCTTGTTCATTATGTCCAAACCAGACAAAAAAAAAATTCTCCTGACCATTTCCTATAATGTCCGGTTTTCAAGTATGCACAACATTAACTGCCGTTTGTTTTTTTTTTTATATATAAAATTAATTAATTCACATCTTTATATAGAATACAAATAACCAAAGCAAATAGTCAATGAACGATGCTTGGTTTTTGTTTGTTTTTATTCTTATTTTATGCGTCTGAATGTCTGGCTGAAATGCATTCCTTTTTAAATGCATTTTTACATTTAAATTGGGACTAGACATGTTGAAGTGACAGTGAAGTAGAAAAGAAAACGAAAAATTCACACATACGAGTATCATCATAATCATCAGCCAGACAGACAATAAAAAAATTTCATCAATAACGAATAGGACATTTTACATTTTTCTCCCAATGAAATTTAAATAGACTTTTTTTCTCCGTGTAGTGTGTGTGTATGTGTACGGAACAAGAACATCCTTTTAACCCCCTGCGGCTATTTGTCTGGAAGGTGCGGTGCGACAGGTGTTTATTGTTGTCATTTCCATATTGCAATAAGAAGTAGACGAAGCAATGTGTTAATGGATTTTGTATATTCAGTAGCCGTTGGTCATTTGTTAGTAATAAGAGTGTACCTGTACGTACATATAGCTTTGGTTTCTTGGTAGCTAGCCAGACATAAAAATGATGATGTGGTACATCATCGATGCGTTAAAAACTGTTCTCATGTCATGTCATATGAATACATATAGGACTTAAATTAAGTATGGGCCGTGTGTGGATGTGTGAAAATCATGGGTGAACCATGGGGACCAGTGGCGAAGCGTGAGCATTATTGATCCCATCATCATGAGACTATTTATAAAAAAAAAACTTACGTCATTTAGATGAAAGAAACCGCAAAAAAAATTTGGTAAGGCACCGGACATATTTTTTTTTGTGGTTTTTTAAAAAGTGGCACAATTTTGAACTTTCTTAATATTAAAGATATGGTTTTGAAATTTTGTATTTTTATTTAATCTTAAATTTGCAGCATTTCTTGCCAAATAAAATTTTTGAAAAAAGTTAACCCCTGCGATTTAGGACGACTTAGAGCCTGAGGGCTTCGTTTGGCAGTTTGGCAGGCGTATTCCACTGCAGTTTAGCAGGCGTATTCACGTCGTCAACGATACTATTGCCAGACTAGAAAAAACGAATAAACGACACAAATACGCGTCGGATCGTTTTAGAGAGAGTAAGCCCTCAGTTCATTATGTATAATCGTGTAGGAAACATCTTTATAGAGATTTACAGAAAGACTTCTCTATTGTAGTATCTACGAGAATTCACGACCTTGAAGAATAGCACTTTTTTTAACCCCTATAATAAGCAATCTTACTTTGTCATTGGCTATAATCCGCACTATATATAGTTAGATAATTAAAGATAATAACACTTCCTTGTATTTAATCTAATTCCAAAGTAACTCGTCTCGTCTCACATTCTCGTATATATAAACTAATCAAATTATATTTGCGTCAATTTTACACTTCTCGTTATATAGTTCTATAGTTCTATATACGTTCTATACGTGCTGGTGCATATTGTGAATATCAAAATTGTAGACAAAACTCATTAAATAATCAAATAATCGCACAAAAATATTTACAAATCCATTAAAGACTTCCCAGAGAGAAATAGCCAAAACGTAAACAATCCGTTCGTCCATAATCGTTGTTCCATCTCTCTCTTAAATCAGAATTAACAAAATTGCGACCTTCAGTTAGTTAGTTGGACCAATTACTCGATTATCAGTGGTAGTATTGTAATTTATGACCTTAAATTGATCAGCATGTTATACACAACTAACAACAAATTATGATAAAAAAAAAACAACAACCGAGAAGTGTGCATCCCAGTCCCCAGACCAATGTGTTGTTTTTCTTCCATTTCGTGTTTTGTTTTATTATTTTTTCTTTATTTCCTAACTGCTGGCTGGTTTGACGACTATAAAGAAGCAACACAACATTTAAATGGACATGAATTTTGGGCAATTGTAAATGTCATTTTGCATATCATTATTATGTTGTCATTTATTTGAATTTTCAACTATACACACAGTACCCTGCACATGTCATCCCAGACACAATCCAAATGAATATTATAATAAATGTATAGTTAGTTACGTGTCACTGTCTACAGACTTGTTTACATATATATAAAAATATATATATATATTTAAAATCAACCAAAAACCCAGACATAATAACAAAAAGATCACCATCACCACATTAAACATGAATAATTTTGATTGGATACAGGCGAGTATTTCCACTTTTATTGCGCAAGAGGCCCGGGCTGCCTTTTTTTTTCTCTCTCTCGGACAATTGACTCTATTAAATGGAAGTATTCTTTTCTTCTTGGTTTTTTTTTTTTTTTAATTTAATATGCAACTTTGTTGCATAGAGTCTTATTGAATAATCAATCAGACGGAATTCATAAAAATGATTACAATTTGAGAGATTAGATTCACCTCTCTCCGTCCAATTGATTTGTTTCGGATAGGTAAATAAAGATTTGAGATATATCCGCGATAATATTCTGGTTTGTATGGAAATTAAGGACCACAGAATGGAAAAAATACTTTTATAAGGATTGGCTAATTTGGCGCCGATAACGTGTCGCTGCTGTTATTTTATCAAGAGGGGACTTATATATTCAATACTGTCTATTTGCAAAAATACAATTTTTTTTTTCAGGAGAGCAAAAAAAACCCGTTACATTCACTAATTCTAAAAGTCAAGTATGTAATTAATAAGAGCAGAACAAATCATGTAGATGTAAAATATATATGTAGTAGACATATTTAATTTATTGCATTTGAAATTCCGGAAAATTCCCTCTTTGTAGCGAATGCATATAATGTTTATTAATTTTAGTTTTTAGTGCAATTTTCCTATAAATACGGTTTCCATATAATGCGGTACGAATTACCCGCGTTATAGGAGGGTTTACTGTTTTGCATTCATAAATAGACGTCGTGGTAAATAGACAAATAATGAAAATGAAATAAAAGAAGAAAATAAATTGTACTAGAATAGATTTTTTTAGTTCGAAATTAATTATGATATAAATATGCAGCTGTGTTCATTGAAGAATTTGCCATCAAAAACTCATTTTTAACAAAATTGCAGACAAACAGTATTGAATTAAGCCCTCGATATAATCAATCAAAATAAAATGGTGTTTTGTATACAAAACATAAGATTTTTTAGGAAAATGGCGGAAAATGACGAAAATACAACAAAAAACCTGTAGGAACATAATTTTTGAACTTCTCTGTATTTTAAGCTAACTTTAGTCATTTAAACGGCTAATATTTGATACTAAAACCAACTATTTTCAGTGGATTTTCGATCCCCCATCCACTATTTCGATAAAGATCGCCAATAATTAAGAATATTATAATTAAACATTTACTTTTGTTTTTGCTTTTCGTATTAGTTTAGTTTAGCACCTCAACAATCAAGCTAGGGCTGGGTGTTTATTATCGAACAATTTCTGTTTTTTTTTCCGATTGAAATCCACCTATCCACCTATTTGCCATACTTCGTGTTTGGCATCATGCAAATTATCTTTAAACCAGTGATGGCGAACTAATGACACGCGTGTCAGAGGTGACACTTCAATACCCTTCTGGAGGCACGCATCGTTTATGAACGTTTTTTGTATTCGAAATCTATTATACTTAGGCATTCAAAGAAGGTTGGTAAAGGGAATCCCATCGCTAGAGCGCTTAATGGAAAAAGATAGTATCTAGGGTCAAGTGTTTGTCGACTGACGGTCCAAACTAGAGAATATGGAAAAAATTGATTGGAGAAAGAAAAAGAGTGCCACTATGAATAGGAAATTTTGACTGCCTAGAACCGAATACCAGACACTTTTAGCTATATAAATCTTATTTACTAAGGCTGCGAATATCACAAAAATTAGGGGTATTTCAATATGTGACACGATACCCTATTTAAGCTAGATTTTTATCAAATTTTGACACATCGAGCTTTAAAGGTTAGCCATCACCGACTTAAACTAAACAATTTGAAAGTAATTCGTAAACAGATCGGCATTTTTATTTTATATTGGTACTTTTAAAAGTACTTTGCACAGTACTTTCCAAAAAGTAGTTTATATTCTCGTATATTTTTTAACCTAATCGAGATGTTTCGATTTTGCATGATCATTATTCGTGTTCAAAATAACTGTGCACAGTACTGTATTCAAAGTTTATTCATTTTTCATCAAAACCCGATTTAATGATACTGAACGGGTATGTAATATGGGCCGATAGGTGAAATTAAATGCGAGTAAGTAAATGGAAATGATCGCCATTTACTTATCTGCTGGATGGATCGGTTTCGGCCGATTTATTATGTATCGTTGATCGTCGTTTAAATGTTTAAACCAAATAAATGAAATGAAATGAATAAAAATACCTTTTCTTAAATGAAGCTTCATCCAATATTAAAGGGAAGAAAAAAAGTGATTCATATGTGATTCTTCTATCAACATTCATATCCATATAATTAGAGATGAAGGACAATCATTATACACATAAGCGACGTCTGAAAACAAAATGAAATACATAAAAATTTTAAAATTTATTATTTTCTCAATATATTTTTTAATGTAAAGTTAAAATTTAACAATAATATTTATAATATAGTTTTAAATATCTTGTGAATATCTAACTTTGAAAAGTAAAATATTGTAAATGCTATAAATGTTTCTGATGAACCATTTTGGGTTTTTTTTTTTCATTTTAATTGATTCCACAACGAAATTTTGTTTTTCCGATTTTGTGTTTGCTCGTTATATTTGTAGAAAAAATAAAAAGAAAAGCTTAAAAATTCAGAGAACGCAGTCGTTATTCGTAGCGGGCGCGCGCTAAACACCATTTTTTTTTTTTGTAATCTTAGTTTTTACATATATTTATATATACATATATTTATATATACATATACATATATATATATATATATATACATATATATAAAAAAAAACGGATAAATAAAAAATATCTACAAAATATCTCATTGAAAAAGCCGTTCCTCCTCTTATTGCGTCTTCAGTTCTTTGCCAATACTATACGATACAATTTTGCTCCAATCGATTTTGGTTCGTGTAACTGGTAATTGCCGTCGCAGTGCCTTAAACGTTGTGTCCGACATGGTTTGATAATTTTCTGATATTGCTGTTTGATAATCATTTTCGGATTCTTCAATTAATCGAATAATTTCCTTGGCAGTGGCACATTCATTTGTAACAACCAACGATTCACGACATTCTTTCGATGAAACTAATTGAACATTACCATCTTCGTAGTAGTGAACCTATAAACGATTGACAACAACAAAAAAAAAACAACAACAATTTATTCCATTTAAAACTATTCAAAAATTAAAAAAAAAAAAAATAGAAGAAAAAAAATTTACTTGAACTTTGAGTACGCCTTTAAGTTCGGTAGCCGCACTACCGCTACCCGGCTGAAATGTTACATGCCATTGAGATCGCCACCGACCGTTCCAGAAATTTTTTGGCTGAAATTGATGATCTTCGATGCAAATTGTTAATGTAATTTGACTACCTTGCGATCGACCAAACACCGACGAAACACCGTGTCGATAGTGATTGGCCGTATACGCTATTGTTTCAACATCTAGAGCTGCTCGCCATGGTTCGGATACGGTATCGGATTCTTGGGATTGATAGTCGGACGCTTCCTTTCTTAGGTGATCATATCGAAATGATTGTTTTGTTCGTGGATCGTAAAAACGACCAGCACCTACAAATATATTTTAGGTTTTTTTAAGTAAGAATCCAACAAACAAACAAAAAACACAGTAAAGTTGTATAGTCAGTTAAACTGACTATGTAATATCCGTATTGGGATGGGTTTAGATTTAGAATTAACTCATCTACTAAAGATTATGTTTCTTTTTTTCTCTACTCTGGAGCATAAAATCTTTTTATGTTTTATTAAGTAAATCCCTATTTAATTGTTGTAGGCGAGAACCATCAGTAAAAAGATAGAGATCCCAATACTCCTCTCAACACACAACTGGGATGATCTAGCTAATTTATGGCTAGATTAAATGAAAAGATGTGAAGACCCATAACACATTATTGATTTGGAAACAGCTGAACTGATACCCATCCTCACAAAAGTTCTAAAAATTATAAGAATTAGGAATTAACATTCATAAATGGTAGCCAACCAATTTAAAGCTAACAATTAGTATAGAATTTTAAAGTTGACTATGAAAAGTGATAGGCCTGAGAACCGGAAGTTGATCAGCAAGATCTCAAACACTAGAACTATATTCCTTCTTATATTCTAATCAGTTAATGTTCCAAGGTTTTCAAGGCCAATGTGTATTTAGTGATTTCATCGCGTATTTGAAACAATTTTTCGATCTGGTTCTAAAACGCTTCTTTCTCCCACATCAGCGTTAATAGAGAAACGATCATTACTAGCATTGTCCACATCAATGACATCTACACAGATAAGATAGTTTACCATTAGAGAAATTAATCTAATAGACTCTCACTTGTACAATAAGATTTTATGGTTGACAATTTTCTTTAGCTCCCAGAAATTGGTTTATCGATTACTCGTGTTCTTACTAGAGTTGTCAGACAAAAAAAAAACTGATGAGGCTACAAAATGGTAATGAAAACATTTCTAAACTAAATTTAGTATCACTTTTTAAGACAAATAGATAAAAAATATGTAGCTGAATATCGAGACAGGAAATTATTATCTCAGACTATTGACATGGAACTGATAAAAAAAAATTTATAAAAATTTTGTTTATCGAATAAATAGCCATAATGGGGCGTGATGTTTGTTTTTTATTTTTTGGCCAAACAAACTAAATACTTATTTGGAATAACTCCGTTATTTGTGCTAAATAGTTAAATTGCAAAGAACATGGCTAGGAAATAGAATTGCAATAAAAAAAAATAACATTCTCCAAACTCGGTTAATAATTAATGAACCATAGCAAAATGAAACCATCCATGAAGTCACGATATAATTAGAAATGCCTTTAGCAAGCCCCAGAAATGGTTTGACCTATTTAATGGTCAACACTCATCCAGTATGATAAAATTAAATAGCAATTACGATAGAGCCTATTATATAGTGCCAAAGGCATAATTTATATAGATGAAATTACTCACCTAAATCATTATATTCTGTAATAACAGCTTGATGGTCGGATGAGTCAATGCGAACGGGCGTAAGTTGATCCTTGTTATATTGGGCAAAGGCGGCACTTGCACCTTCCTTCAGTAGGGCATCGTTTTTCAGTAATTCCCGGACATCATTGAACACTTCATTAAATTCACCAGGCGGTGCATGTAAAATAAAATCGGAAACAATACGAACTTTGTCTTGGTCGCTGATGACATCTTCCATGATTTCTGCCATTTTTTTTATAAAAGAAAAAAATTAATACTATTTGTAATAGATTAATTTGTAATAGATGATGTCATTAAAATTTTACAAGGGGTGATGACAAATTGGCAAATTTGCTTTTCGCTTGGTTTTCGCCCACTTACCTGTGTAGATTAACGAATTACAATATTAACAAGAAAATAATAAATATTTTAACATAGAAAATACAAAAATTATAATTTATTGCACGAATTTGCTCAAGTTTAACACAATTTAATAACCACCAAATGTCAGTCAACTCTTCCTTAGATATTATAATAAATAAGTACTAGATTTTAGGGATGCCATATTCTATTTAATTTTCTTACTACGTTCAATTAAAGTTTTTTCGACTAATTACCGCAGTCAACATTAAAGGCGGGTATTTCAAACGTATTGCACTTTAAATAATGTAGAATCCGAAGCAAAGTAAATCTTTAATCAACAAATGCCTCATACTTGACGATTTAAAACGATAATTTTTGTTTGAATAAATTCTAATATTGTTAAAAATAGAGTTTCGTAAGAGCCTTGCTCAAATGTAGGCTTATATGGCTATAGCCAAAACTAATTATTAAGGATGACATAATTTTAACTTCAATTTTGGTTTATGTTCAATTAGAAAAGTGCTCTAAACGAAAATTTTTTGAGGATATTCAGCTTTTGTGCAAAATTGAGTAAAAACGGATATACATCCATACATAACATAACAGCTCATAGAAACTAACGCCATTGTTGTGTAGTGGTTGGTAGTGGCGTCACCAAAAAAACCTGTCCGCAGTTAGGTGGTCAACCCCAGCAGTAAACCACGTGACCTGAGAAAAATATCCGTTAACAATTTTGACAAACGTTTTTTTTTTGGTAGCCTTCTCACTCACGCCAACCAACACTCTCTCAATTCGCTTCCAAAAACCAGTTCTTCTTCGAATGTAGAGTTGGATGGTTGTGTATGCACACGCGTCTTGTCAAGCAGCAACAAGTGTGTGCGGCGATTGCTTTACCATTGTGAAGAAAAAATTCGAACGAACAAAAGGTGGAAAAACGCCGTCAGCATTTTTATACAAATATTTCCAAAATTCAGTTTCTATTGTATAAATAATTTAGTGAAAAGTGTTTATTAGATATCAATCAATATAATTACGATACATTTTTGGCTTTTTTCCATGCAAAACTTAAGAATTTTACGAAAACATAGTGGCATTTCCGAGTGTGTCGTCGGCCGAATTCTATTCATTATTTCATTTCTCTCCAATCCAAACCAATGCTGAACGAGCGCGTTCGTGATCATCAACATCGCGTTTAATTAAAAAAAAAAAAAATAAAAGAAAGAAAAAAAAACGAGAATCAAGAAATATGCAATCCCTTGGAATACATAAGTTGTGACTCACAACAGATTGGATATAATGCCGTGAATTAATAAAAGGTGTTCTTGGAATTTTACACAATAATCAGAGTGCGATTGTGATATTATTAATATATTTTTTATTAGAGAATTCTATACCTACATACTTCGGTATTTTTTTTAAATATTATTTTTTTTGTAAAGTGATTTTATGTGCAAACCCAAATGTTTAGTGACAACAATTTTTTATTTATATAGAAGGAGAAATAAAAACAAACATAACAATCAGCCGTAACCATGGATATACGGCCGTTATGTATCACACTTCTCTTAACATTTCTAAGCTCTTTTAGCTTGGTGGTCGTCGCGTCCCTCCAAAGAACTGATATTAGTGAACCGTTAAAAACGCGAAATTTACGCCAAGTGTTCGATAATAATGCATACGAACCGATGATGGACATGGCACATTATACCGGAATTAATGGTGGCGAACGAAATGCCACCGATAATCGAAAGCCCGCATTTCGGGGATGCTCAAGTTATGCGCCTAGTGTAAAAGAGGAACAACCCTCGAATTTATTTGTGATAAAAGTGGAAGCAGACGATCCAGATGAGTCCGATACTATTGAGTATAGTTTTGTGACGGCAGCCAGTGAACGACCGAAATTTCGAATCGACTCGAAGACCGGTGAGATTTATACATCGCACACATTTGACCGAGATGAACCAATTCGGGAAAAACAGGTTTGTAGTATTTATTGTATAATACATTTCCATATTTTTAGATTTCCATAAATTAAATTCTGCGTTTGTCATGAAAATTGGCCAAAAATTAGTCAAGTTACAAGATGCAACGACAATATTTACTTAAAAGAACGAAACAGCAATTCAGTGATGAGGAAGGAGTTATATCTCATGGTTTCTATAATCTAGACTTCTAAATAAGCCTCCTTTCACATGTTTTTCTAACGACCTATTCACCGACAATAGGTTTAGGGGGTGTGGCACTATTGGCCTCTCATCCCTAAAACCTAAAAGATTGTGGATGCCCCTTCTGAGGTTTAAATATCCTCGGTTAGCAAGGTGTTTATAATAAATTTAAATACCCGCGAGGGATTGTTCTGTCGGATAACGTTTGGAGTCAGGATGTAGCCTCCTAAGCATATTATGGGCCAAGACCGGACAATAACTCACAGTTCTGAACTTTAATCGCATTCCTGATCTTCGGTTATTTTTACCCATGATTCCAGTTTGAAATTGTTGTTTCTCTATTGTTGCCGGACTGCTTGGTGTTTTTATAACAGAAATACGGTATCTAACCTTTGTCATCTTTACACACTGCAGAACCAAGGGCCAAAAGTACCTATGTATTTGTTTTTCGGTACCAGTCTATAGGCATAACTGGAATGTAGGTCGGATGGCGGACGACACACAATTGCCATGGCACAGTAGATATGAGCTCTAGATTTATTAGAAGCTGGTTCGTCCGGATGATTTACTTATTGTTTTTTTTTGCTTCTAATTGTGACATCATGTTCCTTCCTTTCCACAAAATTAACCAAGATCAGATCATTAAAAATGTTATTTTTTATTATGGATTAACCATTGTTGATGCATAAATCTTGTGTGTGTTCTAATTTTCTTTTTTTCTTCTATTTACATTTTCTAACTTTTTATTATATACAATATTTTTATATTATTTACTTGTTGTAATGACGTTAACACACAATAAGCACATTTTACTCACTGTGTATGACCCAATTTTAAACTAAACTCAACTTTAATACATTTTATATACCAATATCGAATATAATAATTTTGTTGTAAAAGTATTTATAGAAATGAATCATTCCTATTATAACCAACTATAGTAGTCTATTGTCGCAACCGGTAAAAATGTATTTATTAGTACTCACAGTAGTTATTTACTTTTTATAAGGAGTAATTATCATGTAGTTGTAGAGATAGAATATGCGTACTCATTTACTTACTTACTTATATTTATGTACATATGTACCTTGAATATGATAATTAAATGTATATAAGAAACAACTACATACATTTATATTTAGCTCTTTACTTATATTCTTTAGAAATTAGGCTGCAAATGCATTGACTTTTATTTTCAATCAATAAGTAAATATCAATCAATAAATGGTTAAGAAATGTACCATGTAGAAGAAGTATTCGGTATTCATGAGTATATGGGGTTTTTTTTTAAATTTATAACTTTCCCCTACCTCGATAGTTGGCAATACACCAGTTTTTACCATATAAGTTAATATTTTTCGTAGTAACACCGTAGAGTGCCGATTATAATACCCTGATATACTTACTAATCTAATTAAGTATACGAGGGTACACTATTTGGGTTACCAACTCAAATTAATAAACAATAAAAATGCAAAAATATATACACAAATGAATATTTGTTACTTCTGACTCATTAGTTTCACATGAATCACCATCCATAAGCCGTTCTGTCCGATGATGACGATAAGTGATCATAACTAACCATTGGTGATTCTTCCAGAAAAACAATTTTCCATCAAAATATTCTTATCTTCAAACACCAACAGATGAAGGAACTGGAAAATATTAGATGTGCAAGAATAGTCGTAGCGAGAATTTGTTGCATTATGTGGAACACTTTGATAACAGTCCAAAAAAAATTATTTTTTAGGTTGTCCACATCTTAACGCCAATTTAACGAAGCAGTTCACATTTTTCGTATAAGTCGCGAAGATAATATCGGCCAAGTGACCGCCGCCAGAGTTGATTCACATTCAGGTTCATTTCACAGCATTTTTCTCAAAACTGTTAGCGATCAATTCTCCACTTATTATCGGATATTATACTTTAGGGCTGCAAAGGTCTGTGGCTTGTTCGTATAGACCCGTGACTTTAAAAAAAATCCCCCAAAGAAAGAAATCGATCAGAATCGGGCAATCTTGCGGGCCAGTGCAAATAGCCAAAACGAGAGATTAGGCGGCCGGGAAACGTTTGCTTTAGAAACATTGACACAATAATTCCGCGTTCATGTTTTGACGACATGTATTCTGGTTCTGTTTACTTTACAAACATTAAAGTTACGATAATATGAGACGCCATTTGAAAAAATTAAAGCATGTTCCAATAGGGTGATGGACTTTTGCGCCCCCTTGTAGTACCACAACACAATCTTTCTCAGTTCGAAATCGTATGCCATTATTACTTAAGTACTTCATAGGTACCTACCTACAAAATATTATTTTCAATGTTCGTTATGTCGATTTAGTTTATCATTTAATTAATAATTATTTTGTTCTGTAAAAAATTTTCTAAATAAAAACACTCATTCAAAATAAGTAATCAAAGTTCAAATGACCAATAAAAATTTAATCAAAAGTTTATTCTAAATTTAAATTGATTAGATTTTCGAAATATACTCATAAATAAGTAGGGTTTAGGTATTTATGTAAATCATTTCGAAGTGTTAATGTCCATCATGTGTAGCATTTAATTTTATTGGTCTATTACTCGTAACAAACCAAAATGATGTATTGACGTCAGGGTTGGGTAATGATGGTCAAAATGTTCCACTTATCTTATCTGGGTCTACTGCAATCGATTTACCCTTACGTGAGTATCTGGTCAAGAGAAAATTTTGATGGAAACAAATACACCCATCCTTCGATTGGCACGGCACTTGAATTAGACGGTTTCACTTTAACACGGTTTTCAAATTAAAAAAAAAATATGTATATTTAGTGTTTTGTTTCGATTATACATTTTGTTTTATGTATTTACGGACGCACCCGTTTCACAAAATCGATTACTTTGCATTAAATGCACTCATTTCACAAACTAACGTACCGTTGTGTCATTCCCTTCAACGTTTCCGATTGTAATTTTGCATTTCTAATAAGAAATAAATTTTATAACATTTTATTACATATTATAGCCCTATCGGTTTCGTAACTTGTAATTCAGCGGAACCTATCTCCATTTTTCCATACAATCCTTGTCTAATTTTACACGGTTATTAATGAACGTATCCACGAATTTTTCTCATATTATTTGACTCGATTTACACGGCTTAGAATTTAATTCCAATCCTCCTTTTTTATATATAAGCTCTATCTCGTTTAACACGATTTGCACGATTTTTTGTAAGAAGTCCCCCTATTTATCGGTAACTTCTCTGTCCGAAAACTATCCAATTAATGTGATAGTCGAAGAGAAATACTATTGGAATAATTGGAAGAATGACTGGAACTTGATTGTTGAAAGAATATTCTAAACGAAAATTATTAAGGGGTCCCAAAATAAAACACTGTCAGCTCATTGAACGATAGAAACTTTAGTTATTACATTTTTGAATGAAATAAAAAATTTAATTTTTATGGTTGGATAATAATACCAAATAAGTACTAAACAACTAAACCTATTTGCCTATAAAATGTTAGTTTTTTGGCTATAAAAATTATTTTTATGTTATATTTCCTTAAGTTAAGTAGGAACATATTTGAAGAAGTAATTAAGTAATGACTTAAAAAAAATAATCGATTAAGTAGTAAGTGCAATAGTACTTAAGGAAGCATTTAAAAAACGATATATAATTTCTTACTAAAAGCATATTTTATTTGTTTATTATATTTTTACAGGTATACATTACAGTCCGAGCAACAGACAATGGACGACCAAAATTGGACGACGTATGCACATTCAAAGTAACAATCGAAGACATTAACGATAATCCACCGGTATTTGATAAAGCCAAATATGAAGAATCAATGTCAGAGGATACACTACCGAATAAGGTTGTCATGCTAATATCGGCCTCCGATTTAGATGATGGTGACAATAGCATTATCGAATATGAAATTTTACCGGAAAAAGACCATCAATATTTTCGTATTGACAAAAATAACGGTTTAATCTTTTTGGCACGGCCAATTGATAAAAAACCGGGTCAATACTATGTGATCAATGTTCGGGCATCGAATATTATACCGGAATATCCACAGGATGCACAAATTGAGGTTCGCATTAAGATAATTGAATCGAATAAAAAATCACCGTCATTCATTGATCCACCGACGGAACCAATCTATTTGCCAGAAAATTTTATAAATTACAGTAAAAGTCTGATTACACTTAAGGCCGTTTCAAATATTCCCGATAAACCGGCACTGGTTTTCGAACTAATTACCGGACGTACAGAACAGACAAATAGCAAAAAGACATTTGTATTCAATCAAATGGGTGACACCGTATCGATATCGCTAGGCAAAGCTTTGGACTATGAAGCGATTACCGAGTATATGCTAACAATGAGCGTTAAAAATGCTTGGGACTTAGGTAATGAAGTTATTATTAAGATAAAAGTCGAAGATGTCAACGATAATATACCATATTTTACGGAAGTAACAACCGGTTCAATATCGGAAAATGAACCTCCCGGTACGCCGGTAATGCAGGTACGTGCATTCGATATGGACGGCACATCGGCCAATAATATTGTGACATTTGAATTGGCCGATAATAAAGAGTTTTTTGCCATAGATCCGATAACCGGAAATATAACAGCCCTAACATCATTCGATCGTGAGGAACGCGATTCATATAATGTGAAAGTGATAGCCACCGATAATTCACCATCAAGCCTTTATGATACCGGTGAACCGAATCGTGGTCAACAGGTGTTTACGATTAAGATAGCCGATAAAAATGATCATCCGCCACATTTTCAACAAGATGAGTACATTGCCGATAAATTGCCCGAAGATGCTAACATTAATTCGTTGGTGATTGAGGTGACGGCCGTTGATAATGATGCTGCATCACAGATAACATATACGATTGTTAATGGTAATATTGGTGATGCATTCAAAATTGAAAGTTCTACCGGTAAGATAACCGTTAATAGTCCGTTAGACTATGAAAACATTACCGAATACTCATTGCGAATTCGAGCGTTCGATGGAATTTACGAGGATTATGCAACGGTCACGATACGCATTGAAGATGTTAACGATAATCGACCTGTGTTCAAGGAAACGTACAATACAACAATCGAAGAAGAGAAACTAATCGAAGGATGTATACTGAACATTGAAGCTTATGATCCGGATATAAAAGATCGAATGGCACCACAAAATATTAAATATTTCATTGTCAAAACCCAACAGATGTCATTGTTGAAAATTGACAACAGTGGCTGTTTGCAGCTTATTCAACCGCTAGACCGTGATTTACCAAATGGTCACAAAAATTGGCAAGTATATGTGGGCGCGGTGGATGAGAATGGAAATGGACTTCGTTCGGTAACCGATGTGACCATCACATTGACTGACATCAATGATAATGCACCATATTTAACAAATCGAATGCCAGTCGTTTGGTATGAAAATCAAGAACCCGGGAACATTGTTCAATTAACTGCCAACGACTATGATGAACCACAAAATGGACCACCATTTTACTATGACATTGATGCAAATGCGAGTCAGGATATTCGACAGAAATTTGGCATTGTTAAAGATTATCTGGTGGCATTGGATGTATTCGATCGTGAAGCCCAAAAGGAGTACTTCATTCCAATCGTTATTACCGATTCCGGATTTCCGAGAATGAGCAATGTCAGCATATTGCATTTGATTATTGGTGATGTCAATGACAATCCAATGGAAGAAGGACAAAGTAGTATTTTTGTATATAATTACAAAGGCGAAGCACCCGATATTGAAATCGGTCGAGTTTATGTTGAAGATCCAGATGATTGGGATTTACCAGATAAATCATTTGCTTGGAAAGATGCAATACCAGATGATCGATTTAATTTGAATCCCGATAATGGGATGATCACACTGTTAGAAGGAACGCCACCCGGTGAATATACGTTATTCTTTACGGTAACGGAAGAATCTAGAAATATACCGAGACATTCAGTGATAGCTGAAGTAATAGTCACAGTTAAGGAAATTCCTGAAGAAGCTGTAGATAAGAGTGGATCAATTCGATTTTATGGAACAACAGCCGAGGAATTTATAGAATTGCCTAGAGATGGAAGTGCTGGTGGTCTCAATCATAAGGAACGATTTCGATTAATATTGGCACAGATACTGAATGTATCATCGGAGAATGTCGATGTTTTTACTGTGCTTAAAAATGATAATTCGTCAATTTTGGATGTTAGATTTTCGGCACATGGTAGCCCGTACTATGAACCGGAAAAACTAAATGGAAAAGTTGCCGAAAATCAAGACCGAATTGAAGAAGAATTGGGTATGAAAATGCTAATGATCAACATTGATGAGTGTTTGATTGAACGAAGCAAATGTGAATCATCCTGCACAAATATACTCCACAAATCCAGTGTACCACTTCAGGTTTACACCAATACAACATCATTTGTTGGTGTGAACGCCTTCATTCAGGCCGATTGTGTGTGTAGTGTACCAACAAAAAGTCTCTGTCTAAATGGCGGAACACCATTTGACGATTACTGTGAGTGTATTGAAGGATTCGAAGGACCTCACTGTGAAATACTTAGCATCGGTTTCTATGGTGACGGTTATGCTATGTATCCGCCAATAAATCCATGCGAATCAACGAAAATATCATTGGAACTGTCGCCGCAACTTGATCGAGGTCTAGTGATGTACATTGGACCAATGAGCTATAATCCATTGTTAGTAGTGTCGGACTTTTTGTCCTTAGAATTGGTCAAAGGATTTCCCGTTCTTACTGTTGATTATGGCAGTGGCGCTATTCGAATAGAACACAAACATATACAGTTAGTATCGGGGAAAAGTTATCTCATTGACATTCTGCTGCAGAAAACTAGCATTGAAATGACCGTTGACAACTGTAAACTATCGACATGTATGAGTTTGAATGCACCGCAGGGACCCAATGAATTTTTGAATGTTAACGCTCCACTACAACTGGGTGGCGCAGCCGTTGATCTTGAATATCTTGCTTCACAATTTAATTGGTCACATACGCCGCAAAGCGTTGGCTACAGTGGATGTATAAAAAATCTAACAGTCGATGGACGAACGTACAACATCGGCAATCCAAGTATATCGAAAAATGCCGATCCAAGTTGTCAACGATCTGTGGCGGTGGCCGTTTCCTTTGGCATTGATACAAACTTTTTGATAGCGATCATTGTGTGCATTGCCGTTCTAATCATTTTACTGTTGGCTGTTGTTGTACACCGACGGCATCACGATGGATGGCATGAAAAGGATATGGATGACATTCGAGAAACAATTATCAATTATGAGGATGAGGGCGGTGGTGAACGGGATACCGATTATGATTTGAATGTGCTACGTTCGCCGCCAATTTATGAAGATAAACCGTACAAAGATGAACTACGACGTAAGGAACCACATGAGGTACCGGACATTGGTGGTTTTCTTGTCGACAAGAAAGACACTTGTGACAAAGATACCGAAGCATATCCGGTTGATGATGTTCGACATTATGCGTACGAGGGTGATGGTAATAGTACACGAAGTTTATCCAGTCTTGCTTCATGTACAGATGAGGGTGATTTGAAATTTGATTATTTGTCAAATTTTGGCCCACGTTTCCGAAAGTTGGCCGATATGTATGGTGAAGAACCATCCGATACAGATTCAAATGGTGATGCTGATGAAGGATGGCGAATATGAAATCAACCAAAGATTTAAAACATATCCACAAGTAAGTTTATTGTTGTTGTTGTTGTTGTTGTTATTATTTGTTTATTTGTTCATATTCCATTGACTCTGATTTCATTACAAATTTAATGCACACACAAAAAAGCTATAAAGCCGGTTTACTACTGCACTTTAGTTGTAACATAAGTACTTCAAAACCTCTATTAAACTAATGACATGTTAATTAAAGTCGTCGGATTTCTTTTTTTTTTTTTTTCGTCCAAGCCATTCTCATTATTTCCCAGTTAATTGATTAAATGTTTGTGAAGGGGGCGATTCTGTTTTGTAATGTAAAGTTCTCAACGAAAGTCAATATCCGAAGATATTGCTTGGAGCTGGAAATTTTTTCGTTTAATGTTTTTTTTTTTTTTTTTTCTTGTAATTTCGATCGCCTTAAATGGACAGAATGTTGAATGTAGACGGCGGAGTGTATGCCAAGCAATAAATTTTGATGTAAGGCGTTGCCAAATATATGACTTTATAATAAAGTGTTTGGAGCACGAAATGATGTGGTATTAAGGTGAGAATACCAAATCAATTGGGAATAAAACAAAAACAAAACCAAAAAAAAAAAATGGAATTCAATTAATGATTTTATATCGTAAGGTACGTGTAACGTGTACTCGTGTGGAGTTTTGTTTACTTTACAATAAACAATTTATCTTCCCCTTAAAGTCTCCATTTATGGAATAAGTAGAACGAACAAATAATTTATTATGTTTATAGGTAATAGGAGGTAATACTTTCGATAGTGTTTTTATATTAAATAAATCTATCTTGAGTTGAAAAATGTTTTCTAAGAATATGTGAAGGTGGGGTACCGTGTGTACCTAATTTTGATATAAACCATTTATTTACTCGAAATCTATTCGAAATATTGAAAAAATGAATATGACAACAATTATAGAGAATACAAAAATGAAGATTTTATTCATAGACCAAAAAGTTCTACGAATTATCGTTATGGCGCTGCAATTAATTTGATTTCATTTCTAGGGTTTTTTATCATTTACTCGAAATTTATTCCGATTAGGGGAAAATGAACAGAACAAAAATTATAGAGAATAATAACATTAAAATTTCATTAGTAGACCAAAAAGTTGCACGACCTACCGTTATGGCGCTGCAATCAATTTTATGTAATTTCATGAGTTTTCAATCATTTGTTGAATAGAATTTACTCAATATTTATTTATTGAACCGACAAAATTAATAAAGGACAAAGTCGTAGAGATAATAAATAAGTACTCAAACGAGTATATTATAATCAGCGTAGCCAATTATTTTTTCCTTACTAGTTTACCTACTATGTACTCGTATATGAAAATAGTTTTTTATTTACCTATAGTAGGTGTGTAATTTTCGATAAACTTTTTTTTATGGCTTCCATTCTAAAGAATTTATTGATTTTAAAATGATTAATCTAAATTTTCACATAACATTTTCTTTCATATAAACCACATAGAAAGCGATCAATTTAAAAATATCTAAAAATAATATACAAATTACGAGTTTCCGTAATTGAATTTCAAGTGGATGCAGGAAATGTTCAAAGAATTATTTTTATACTTTTAATTACATCTTTTGATCATTAAAAAAAAATCTTGTGGTGTATGTTGTTACGAAATTACAAAAATCTCTGTACTAATCTATTCTATATAAATTATAAGACTGTAGCATTCCCGATAAAGATTACGAAATTATGTTCTCAGAAATTATATTGCCTAATAGGAGTTCTTTGTATTGTTTGGGATAATATGAGAAATACTTATTGCTAACTCAATGGCTCCAAGAATTTTCCAACCTACCTAAAGAATTTCATTCATTACACTTGCGCTAATCCAATTCTTGTTTGATATGAACCAAAAAATAGGAACCTTTTTCCATTAGTATTGGCAATAATAATCCAAATCCACCTAAAGAATAATTTGTTCTCCGTTTGCGCGACCCAATATCATCATCATCATTATCATCTTCATTGACCATGGCAAGATGTTAGTTCTTTCTATGTTGTCGATTGGATTTTGATCGCCAAAATGTGAATATCAGTTGAAAATTACTACTTTAAATGTGGATTTAGAACCAACCGGAATCACTCTAGCGCAACACAGATTAATTGAAAATAGCGTTTTGAAACTCGAATTCAAGATCACTGTAGTTTATGCTCCAGAAGCTAAACCATTGATCCTCTAAAGTCTTTAATATGGGTCTGTCTGTTCTAATGTCTTTGATTGTTAATAATTGTCGATGAAAGCTAAAGACTCAAAATTCTGTCTATTCTTTTATAAATCGAACAACTTTATGTCCCTAGGATAATTTTATGACTTTTTCTAGATTTACTCAAATTGTATTCGTAATTAGAAAAATGAATAAGATCAAAGTTGTAGACAATAAGAAAATCAACATTGTTCCTAAACAAGTAGATCGAAAAATTCTGTAGTCTACCGACTATAACGGTCTGTAATCGATTTTTGTGTAATGTTGTTGTTGTACATAAAGGCTAAATTACTCAAAGGGTCACGATTTTTGAGTAATGCCAAGAGCAAATGGTCTTTGGTTGGGACATTCCCTCCAAGACGTACCGGGACGTACACATATATACGTAGAACCAACCAACCATCCGAAGCGAGTATTCTACCACTGTGCCACAGTGTAATCTTGTGTAATAGAACATCTCTATTGTAGTCTTAGACATGTTTTAGAATATTTTAATTCGATAGTTTTATGTCAAGACAAGAGATTAATATGAAATCATTCTTGCAAGGCCATTTTCATTAACCAGTCATTCGACAATTATTCACCTCGCTTTCACCAATCTAATATACGAGTTATTCACCGCTTGTCACGCATAATTTTTGGAAAATCTCTTTATGTTATTGTCAGAAATTTATTAAACGATACATGTGAGTCGTTGAACGTTAATAAATTAAATCTAATTATATCATCGATTTTTCGGTTGATTTAACTCCGGAACACTTTGCCTCTACCATATAAGTATAAACAATAATATGAACGATTTGACTTCATCCTCCATATGACCATATCCTATTTCGAATGTAAAATATCTACCAACAATTGTTGAGTGAGTACATGGTAATTTGTTGTTGTTGTTGTTGTTGGATATATGTATACCATGCAATTTTACTCTATATTATGTACTTATGTACGACATCCATTAGTCTTATTAGACTACAAACTGCATATTTACAGTGCATTATTTCATTACCAACAAAGTAAATTTATCTCCCTTCAAAATGTGTATACTTTATCTAATTTACGAATGAAGAAATTGCAAATTGTTCTTTCCAATTTTAAGTAAATTATATAAGTAATGGAAATTACATTTTATGTATGTACCACCTCATTCTATTTTTACGCGATTATCGGTTCCAACAAATCTTAGACTAGGACGTAACAAATGATAGAAAAAGTATGATTCATTCAAAAAGTGCAAGCTGAAAAATGACCGCCGGTATAATTTGTCCTGTTTATATTTTATTGTCTAAGGCTGATGCCAAAGTGGCAGCGCCAAGCGACCAGATGAGCCAGTCGCGCGACAAAACTTTGCTCATATATTTCAGTGGTTTTTAGTTTCAAAGCAAAACAAATAGTACTAAGGGTAGTCGGAAGCATCAAATGGCGCGCTCACTCTGGGACCTATTGGGGCATCGAATTGACGCGGGCACTAGATTTATACTAGATTTCAGATTTTAATCTAATTTTAGAGGTAAATTTGAATTAAAACTTTCTAAATAATCGCGTTAATGTGAAGAAATCGCGCAAAAAAAAAAAAAATTTGTGCACGACTAACAAATGGCGTTAAAGGGGTCGCGTAAAAAATGAATTCGGTGTACGTAGTTTTAGTTAGTAATGGGGAGATGGAGAAAAGATATATTAGAGACATGTCATATTTTACACAAAGCCCATTTCAAATGGGTGTGTCGATTACTCGAAACCCCCCGCCCCCCCGTTAAATTTTCCCGTTAAAGTTGACCCAAAAAAACTAAAAAAAAAAATGAAAAGTAATTAAATTCGTAAGCTTTGCGTGATTGTTACTTTTCATTATTCATTTTAATTTACGAAAAAAAAAAAAATAATAAAAAAAATGTAATTGTCCCAGGTAATGTTTACTTCCATGATGGTCGGACAGTAGCTTAATATGATGACCACTATCCGCATAATTTAATTAGTGTAGTCTCACATGGTTTGACCTAAAAAAAAAGATATTATACTAATCGTTATTATTCGTAGTATGTAATATTATTCATAAATTTAATATTAATAAAAATTATAAATAACCATTTTGAAACTTATTTGATCGATTCATAAAATGGGCTCAGTGCGAAACAAAGGTTCACTAACCCTATATGTAAATGTACATAGATACCTAAATGTTTTTTTTTTTTTTTTTTTTTTTTGTATTCTTTCAAACTGAATATAGGCCAAGAGTACAAAACATTTTTTTTTTTTCAATAATACAATACCAAAACGACATTATTGTAAATGTGTAGGTGACTTTTGTTTGTCAATACCAATCCATTCATCAATTAATAGACTTTTCAATCAAACTATTTTTAAATAAAAATTGTAATTTATTTATCATCATTTTGTAGACATCACATGAATTTGTGAATTATTGAAGCATTTTTAGGGCATAATTGGTGATAGTTTCGATGGAGCTCTCAAAATGACGTGGGTGTGGGATTATAAAGAGTTTATAAATTATGTAATGGATTTTACTGGAGCTTAAACGAATAATTATAGTTTAAAATTACTGCCATAAATCTTAAAGAACATTGAGCTGGTAACGACTATCATACTACTTAAATAATCGTTTTGATTTGTATAAATGGATATCGAATGAATATTTAACCAGTCCCTCTAATAGACAAGAATATCATATTTGAACTGTTGCAAGGTGGATTAAGTTAAGTGACTTATTGCAATAGAATTTCGGCTTTTACTATTGCTTTTAATGTTTTTAGGAGTTTTTTTCGGAGTATGATCAAATAAGTGTAGTGCTGCCATATTGAATATTTATGATCGTTTGCTCTTTGTGACATTTGTCATTTTTCAAAATGGTACACGGCGGAGTTCCAAGACCAAAAAAAATTCCAAAAAAGAACAATAATTAGAATAAAATGTGGGTCATTTTTTTTGTCTTTTTTGGGACTACTAGCTGAATTTGCTAAATCAATCAATGTGATGACATTTTATCGAATATATTTTCAGAACCTAAGCGTTATCCATTCGAGTTATTTTTAGGACATTGTTTGCGTCATTCTGAGTAATTTTTTTAACTCGAGTACTCTATTCTTTGGAATAGATTTTACATTAAGTGATTACAACCAGTGTTGAAAACTTTATTTTATTTTACGCAAAAAGCACTTTTTTTTGGTTGCGATCGTAGGAACATAAATTTTTATACGATCTGAAATGGTAAAGTTTTCTTGCACTAAATATTTCGTACTATGAAAACGTTCT